>JAEIGD010000147.1:0-159449 GCA_018903425.1 Zaprionus nigranus | reverse complement strand
GACTGGGATGAAGCCATTCCAATGAGTCTCTACAACAACATGGAACAAGTTTACCACGACGTTGCGCGATTTACGTAAAATCCGCATCCCAGGTACGTATGTCTAAATACGTATCAAAGGGTTCAGATACATGGCTTTGCCGATGCATCCAGTCATTCATATGGTTGTTGCATATACGTTCGAACTTGCAACAACCGAGACGTTGGCATTACATTGCTTACTGCAAAGTCTAGGGTAGCTCCACTAAGCGTGAAAACAATACCCCGCCTAGAGCTATGTGCAGCGCTCTTGCTGGCCAAACTCTGGCACCAAATTGCCACAACTTTATCAAAATTTAATATAGAAAGCTTGAATTTCTGGTCGGATCTCAGATTGTGCTGTATTGGTTACAACGCGATTCTGGCACATTGGGCACATTTGTAGCAAATAGAACTGCAGAAATTCAGGAGTTGTCGAAAGGTATTGTGTGGCGTCACGTTCCAACAGATGCTAATCCGGCAGATTTAGTATCGAGAGGAACAAGACATAGACGAGATTGTTAGCTCGTTATGGTTCGATGGGCCAAGTTTCTGGAAACTGGAGGAAGACCAATGGCCTCAGCTTCACCTAGTTGAAATTGCGTCGGAAATCAAATCTTCCGAAGATAAAAAAAGTGCTGTAGTATGTACTTTGACAGAAGCTGAGCCAAATTGTTTTGTTGAGCTAATTAATCGTCACTCCAACTTTCCAAAATTGATTCGCATAATGGCTTATGTGCTTCGGATTCTGTTACAAAGGGCTCAAATCAGACTCTATCGTGGTGTCGGCACCAGAAAGAAATATTTCATTTCTAAAACTGATCGCCGTAGTACAAAGCACATCGTTCAAAAGCGAATTGAAATTATTGAGACAATCAGTAGTTCTAGCACCAATGTTGCAATCGCTGAATCCATTTATTGATGTATTCGACAAAAAATGGAATACAATTTGAACTCATTCGAGTAGGGAGGACGTTTGCTACATGGGCCTCTCTCTTATGACGCTAAATTTCCGCTCTTAATGACAAAGAAGTCAGGATTTATTCAACTATTTGTCAGTTATTTGCATCGTAGGCACTACCATGCTGGCCCAAAAGTTCTAGTTGGACTTTTGAGGCAGCAAATTTGGGAAGTAAATGCTCGAAGTTTGTGCACTGCAGTTGTTCGGAATTGCATACACTGTTTCCGATATAAGCCAAAATTGTTGGGGCAACTAATGGGAAATTTGTCTGCTGATAGTCTTCGAGAAGGTCAGCCGTTTCGAATATGCGGAGTAGACTTCTGTGGGCCGATCTATGTTAGCTATAGAATCAGGTGTAGACCACCGGTAAAAACGTATGTTGCCGTTTTTGTTTGTTTTGTCTCAAAGGCGGTGCATTTAGATCTGGTGACCGACTTATCCACTGATGCTTTTTTGAACGTTTTTGGTGGTTCATCGGGAGACGCGGATTACCGGAGACGATATTCAGCGACAACGCGACGAATTTCGTGGTGAGCGAGCAACGTTCTGAGGGAGCTGCAGACGGCGTTCCACAACCACGAGGAGAGGCTGGTGAACTTCGCGAGAGAGGAGTGCAGTGGAGGTTCATTTCACCCCGCGCGCCCCCACTTAGACGAGGACTTGGAAGCCGCAGTGAAGTCGGCCAACACAGGCTTCTGCGAGGAGCGAGCAACGCCAACCTAACGCAGGACGAGTTGTGCACACATCTGGTGGACGTCGAGGCGCTGCTCAACTCCAGGCCGTTGCTCGTCGACAGCAGCGACCCCAGCGATGGAGAGGTGCTGACCCCAGGCCATCTACTCATTGGTCAGCCTTTGTTGGCGCTGCCGAATTCGATCCAGACGAGAGCAGCAGGAAACGAGGACGAGGATCTTTGAGGCTGTGGCAGCAGTTGTCGGCGCTCAAACTGCACTTTTGGCGCAAGTTTTCCAAGGACTACCTGCTCAGCTTCCAACAGCGAACTCAATGGGCCAAAGGCGAGGACAACCTGGAGAAAGGGGCGGTCGTGCTAGTTCACGACGACAACACACCCCTCAGCAGTGGATAACGCGCACAATTCGAGGGGAGGACGGCAAGGTTCGAGTAGCCGAAATAAAAAACACCACCAGGCGCAATTAAGCGACCAATCCATAAGCTGGCGCGACTCCCCGATGTGCTAAAGACCGGAGCTCTTCAACGGGGCCGGAATGTTTGAGCACACTAGTTTAGAAATAGTTAAGAGAACACAAGAAGTGTCATTAAGTAGTAGTTAAGAGAACACAAGAAGTGTCATTTGTGAGGACTCATATTGTGAGCCCTCCAATTTATTTCTTTTATTTTCTATTGTTGTTATTTATTTTTAAGTAGTACCACGAAGGTTCCTTTTTTAGTTTAGCAATCGCCACGGAGGCAGTAATTATTAAGTACAAGTGAAGTCGGTCATAGACCATAGCCAATTAGTGTAGATTATAGGGTAGCTCAAGGAGAGCGCACATAAGCTCAAGGAGAGCGCACATGAGTAAAGTGCACGATCATTCTTCCGACAACAGAGAGACGGTCATTCACCCGAACGCAATCGACGCCCACGCACAGAACAAACGAAAGCAACGACCACAAGAACACACACACGAAGCAAATACAAGCTGAGCAAACACCAAAGAGAACAATGACCACGCACACGAGAAAGGCAAGGCGGGCGAGCGCAAAGAGAGCGAACGCAAAAGAGAACGATGACCACGCACACAAGAAAGAACGTACATACGAAGCAAGGGCAAGCCGGACGAACGCAAAGAGAGCGAACGCAAAAGAGAACGATGACCACGCACACAAGAGAGAACGTACATACGAAGCAAGGGCCAGCCGGGCGAGCGCAAAGAGAGCGAACACGAACAGAGCAAACGTAAAAGACGGCCGCGCAGCCAAGAGAACACACCCACACATAGAGCAAGCGCAAGCGACAGCGACACATACAAACAAGCGCAGCCAGAGAGCGCAAGCGCAACACAACAGCTAAGAGCGCAAGCGCAAACTAAAATACACCCGGAGGGAAAAAGCTGCACACCGGAAACACAAATGAGCGACGAACGACACGGGAGCGCACCAAGAACAAAACGTAACACACACACACCTACACGTGCGAACTAGATACACCGTGGAGAGAAAATTTGCACATCTAACAAAAACGGGCAAATCTAAGCCGGGCGACGTCGACTGCGGAGGAGGTGAAAGCTGGCATGAGAAGGAAGCAGGACAGTTCCGAGATAACTAGTGCAGCGAGCGAACGTGCGTGTCTCCTCGACAAACTTGAGTGCAAAATCCGGTTAAGTGTCAACACAGAAGCAAAAACAACACGAACGCAGCCGTCCAGGATCCGCAAGTGTCAGCAGAGGAACAACAAAAAACAACAACACGCAGCTACCAGAGAATTGCCGAACTGCCGAAGAACAACAAATATCAAAACACTGCCACAGGGAAGAAACCCGTCGTTGGACATAGGACAGACAGATACTACCAAAAGGGTGAGCGAATCGTTAGCAGGCAGGGAAACTAAGCTAGAGAAAAACAAAGAACAGAGCAGGCTACGTAGGTAGGGAAACTGTTAAATAAAAATAAAAAGAAAACATGAATGAAAAAATGGCGAGTTTTATTAATAATTAAACAACGAACATAAAACGTTGAGGCAGGAGTGCGGGGGTACTACATTCGTGAGGCTGGTACATCGACCTTCTACGACTGTGCCAAAGTTCTGCTAGGTATGAAAGCAGGTATTAACCACATCATACCTATTAGAACTTTTGGAGCAGACGCAAGTCAGTGAACTTGGACGCCCTGGTGCATAACCAGGCTCCAAGGTCAACTGAGCAGCGAAAGTAGATGCGCCGAGCCAGCTGAAACGTTTGTATGATTCCCCGCAGTTGACGCCAACCATTAGCCAGCCGGCCCAGCCGCTGCAGCATGTTTCTTAAGAGCAAGAGGACTCGGTATACACCGAGGCGTGGTCCGATTCTCTTTCCCCAGACCCCTAGGAAATCACTTTTCCGCCCTAAAAGGATACATATTCTCCGTCTCAGGTCTCGGCACTTTAGAAATGTTTCTGTAAAGTGACCCTGGGCGAGACTGAGTGTACCCCAGCTGGAAAAGCTTCCTTACAGATGGCGCCCGAGCAGGGACCTGAGACGAGAGGGGGAATTGTGTCCTTAGTGGCCTAAAGAACCACTACAGGAGCGCGAAAAGTGAGTCAGAGCGTCGGTACAAACCGACGATAGTTTTCTACAGGAGGATAGGACCTACACAGACGGTCAGGGTAACGTGGGAAAACACAGGAAGAGCACAGGACAATCGAGCACAAAAAGGATAGTCAAGGAGTTGGTTAGGGTGACGCAAAGGAGTCGGACGCGACAGGACAGCGTGGATAGTCGTTCTCGCCCTGAGAACAACAACAACAAAGGGGCGTAACGGTGGTCTACGAGACTCGTGCTTTCGGGTCGCCTGAAGAACCTTTAACGGGACCCGAAGCCGAGCATAACGGTTCGGTGCGCTCGGCCAGGGTATATAAGGCCGGCATCCGGCGCAGAGAAGGCACTCAGTCTCCGGCTTCAGTCGAGTGAACATCTCCAGTGAACAATGAAAGTTTAAAAGTGTTTTCGCGACAAGGATACAACAAGCAGAGATACAAGGATACCCCAAGCAGCAAGGATACAACGAGTAGACAACAAGGATACAACGAACAAGGATTCAACGAACAAGGAAACAACATCGAGGCACGACCATCAGCAGGCAACAAGGATACAACGATCAGAGATACAACGAGCAAGGATACAAGGATACAAGGAACAAACGATCAGCGAGGCACGACCATCAGCAGGCAACCAGGATACAACGAGCAGAGATACAACGAGCAAGGATACAAGGATACAAGGAACAAACGATCAGCGAGGCACGACCATCAGCAGGCAACCAGGATACAACGAGCAGAGATACAACGAGCAAGGATACAAGGAACAAGGAACAAACGATCAGCGAGGCACGACCATCAGCAGGCAACCAGGATACAACGAGCAGAGATACAACGAGCAAGGATACAAGGAACAAGGAACAAACATTACATAGAGGCACGACAACAGTAAGCAACAAGGATACACGCACGAGGATACAACGAGCAGAGATACAAGGCTACAAGGATACAAAGATACAACAACAATAACGACAACCACGCACAGGATAGGATCAAGGTTACGAAACTACGACCATAAACCATGGTAGGCGTACGATGGGTGTCCTTCAGGAGGAAGGACGAGCTGGAGAACTTCGCCGACGAATTTGGTTTCGAGCGGGAAGGTACCGTCGAGGAGCTGCGAGCACGAATGGCGGCCTTCATTGGTAAGAAGGACCACTCGCCGGCCACAATCCACCGCCTCGAATCACTGGAGGCACAGTATGGCACCAGCCCCAGCCCGGATCGTCGACCAATCGGGAACCATCCTAACACTCCAGTAGCCCACCCTGAACCGGACCAGAAGACTCCCAGCCGCATGGTAGAAGAGGCAAAACATATGCCAGTGAAGCAGACCTTGCAGGTTCCCACAACAAGGGTCACGGCTTCACGTAGCAGTGAAGCAGCAGCCGTCCAACAGCAAGATCAAATGGAAGGATCTACTTTCGCACAAACGGCGGACCGCATGCGAAGGTGGGGAATAAATTTCGATGGCACCTCGGACCCGCTGCGTTTTATCGAGCGTCTGGAGGAACGGGCAGCATCATACCGGATAAACACTGAATATATGCCACAAGCAATTCCCGAGCTGCTAGGAGGAACAGCCGAAGATTGGTTCCGAACGAGCGGACTACAAGGCGAAACCTGGAAAGTCTTCCGAGCAGAATTCCTGGACTTCTTCTTGCCGCCCAGATACTTCCAGCGGCTGGAAGATGAGATCCGGATACGCTACCAACGGACAAACGAGACATTCAAGACGTACCTTTTGGAGATTCGCGTGATGATGCGGCGAGCTGGATATACAGAAGCCCAGGAATTGGAGAGAGCATATGAGAATATGCTACCGGAATACCAGCTGTTCGTGAGAAGGACCGACATCAAAACATTAAGGGACCTCACAGCCTTCGCCACCAACTACGAGGTGACACGGGAACGAGAAAGGAGTCGGCGGCAATGGAGCTCGTATCCAGAGTCATCACCAGTCGGATTAGTGGAATCCAAGGGGACTACGTGGACACCGACGACCAACAATCCTGCATCGAACCCAGAGACAACAACAACAACAGTAAGCACCGCGCCAGGGGAACCACACCGAATTAACACTCGGGAAGCCTGCCGAAACTGCGGAGTAGCCGGGCACTTCGCTAGGGAATGCCGGGGACAACGCGTGCTGCACTGTTGGACATGCGGAAAACAAGGTACCAGGACCATCGACTGCTGCAGGACTCCGATGCCGGGAAACGGGCAGGGACCCTCACTGAACCCAGACTCAGTGGGGGTATCACCACAAGTCCGGCAGTAAAAGAAATTTTACAACTGCGCGACGGCCGTATCTGTGCGAGGGTCATCATCGAAGGATATCAGGTCCTTGCCACTCTCGACACAGGGGCCACAAGGAGTTTCATCGGGGAACGGCTAGCTCAAAAGATCCGTAACGACGTCAACAAGTGCGAGGTAAAAACCACGGTATCCCTGGCGGATGGAACAAAAAAAGGAAATCACACAGGCGCTATGGGCAGATGTCCAGATAGGCAGGACATGCACTCAGGTGCAAATGCTCGTATTACCAATCGTGTTGGACGACGTTCTCCTAGGCCTGGATTTCCTAGGAGCTGTTGGCGCAACATTGACTTGCGGAGGAGCAGAGCTGCGATTGGGAACCCAACTCGACAAAAAAAAGGACCAACAACGCAAAGGAAACCCGGACAGTGACCAGGATACACCAGAGCACACAGCCAAAGGCAATACACTGCAAAAGAGAACCAGTATCATGGCAAGAAGACACTGGAACACGACAAAGCCAAAACACAACAAAAGGCGAACAAGGATCATGGCAAGGATACACCGGAACACGACAGAGGCAAAACACAACGAAAAGGCGAACAAGGATCATGGCAAGGATACACCGGAACACGACAGAGGCAAAACACAACGAAAGGCGAACAAGGATCATGGCAAGGATACACCGGAACACGACAAGGGCAAAACACAACGAAAGGCAAACAAGGATCAGGGCAAGAAGACACCGGAGCACGACAAGGACAAAACACAACAAAAGGAGAACAAGGAACATGGCAAGGATACACCAGAACACGAAAAGAACAAAACACGGCAAAAGAAGAGCAAGGATCATGATACGAAGATACCGAAACACGACAGGAATGCATCAGCGCAGGACAAACGGGAAACACAGCAAATGCATCATGGCAAGGATACCCAGGAGGACGACAAAGGGAAAACACAAACCACGGAGAACAACGACCACGGAGACTACAGCAGTACGAAAGTCCTAGGCGCAAAAGATGACCAAGCAGTCCGAAGGAATCCGTTCCGGAAACAGATCGCGAACAGTGATCACCAGCGAACCGGAGCCGCAGCGATCCATTCAATCCCGGAAACGACGGCAGCAGAAGAAACGGAAACAAACGGCAGTGAGGAGAGCACCGCACTGGACCCCGAAATGGAAAAATTTCTCGAGACGGAGCTCGCGTTGTTTGAGTGTTTGTCGGGAGTATCTACTATCACAGAACATGTGATAGTGATGAAGGATGAGCGCCCCATTAAACAAAGGTACTATCCGAAAAACCCGGCAATGCTCAAAATAATCAACGCTCAAATCGACGAGCTCCTCCGAGACGGCCACATTGAGCCATCCAAGAGCCCACACAGCGCGCCTATCGTCCTAGTAGGCAAGAAGACTGGAGAAACGCGGATGTGTGTCGACTTCCGGCAACTTAACGCTCGGTCTATTCCGGACGCATATCCTCTGCCTAGGATAAATTCTATCTTGGAACGGCTACGGGAAGCCCGATTCATCAGCACGCTGGACCTCAAGAGCGGGTATTGGCAAATACCCATGGCCAAACAAAGCCGTGAATGTACCGCATTTACGGTACCCGGACGAGGACTATTTCAGTGGAAGGTGATGCCATTCGGCCTACATTCAGCCCCGGCAACATTCCAACGAGCATTGGACCAGGTAATCGGCCCGGAGATGGAGCCCCATGCTTTTGCCTACCTCGATGACATAATAGTCATCGGAAAATCGCGTGAAGAGCACCAGGAAAACCTTCGGGAGGTTTTCAGGAGGCTGCGAATGGCAAATCTGAGGCTAAATCGGAAGAAGTGTCACTTCTTCAAACGCAAGTTGTCGTTTCTAGGACACGTAATCAGCGAGGAGGGGATCCACACAGACCCAGAAAAGGTTGCCGCGGTCCAGAAATTACAACCCCCAACCTGCGTAAAGGAGCTACGCAGATGCTTAGGAATCGCCTCATGGTTACCGCCGATTTGTGCCAAATTTCGCCACGGTCGTGCAACCGATGTCCCAATTGCTACGAAAAGGTCGCCGCTGGGAATGGAACAAAGAGCAGCAGGAGGCGTTTGACACGCTCAAACAGCGCTTAACAGAAGCACCCGTACTAGCGTGCCCCGATTTCAGCCAAAAATTCGCACTGCAAACCGACGCAAGCGACTACGGCCTAGGGGGAGTCCTCACGCAGGAGACGGAAGAAGGCGAACGAGTCATCGCTTACGTCAGTCGCAGACTTATCGCGGCCGAGGAAAATTATTCAGCGACTGAAAAGGAGTGCCTGGCGATCATTTGGGCCATCCGCAAATTACGCTGTTACCTGGAAGGATATCAGTTCACGGTTGTCACCGACCATCTAGCACTGAAATGGCTCAACACCATTGAAAACCCGACCGGCCGAATCGCACGATGGGCATTGGAACTCCAACAGTACCAATTCGATATACAATATCGGAAAGGGAAATATAATGTCGTCGCGGATGCGCTGTCGCGACAACCATTGGAGACCCTATGCCAAATGAAGGAAGAAACGCCCACCTGCACCTGGCTGCAACGTCGACATCAACAAGTCGAGAAAGAGCCCGAGAAATATCCGGACTACGCCATACAAGATGGGGAGCTGTACCGACACTTGGGACTAAAACCGGAAGACGAGGAATATATTCCCTGGAAGTTATGCGTAGGAACAGCACTACGACGACGAGTCCTCCAGGAATGCCACGACGCACATACAGCTGGACATCTTGGGATCCGGAAGACCACGACACGGGTAGCACAACGTTACTACTGGCCCGGGATGTTCCGGGATGTTGCGCGACACGTACGGAATTGTGTCCAGTGCCAAAAATACAAAGTAGAGCAGAGGAAACCGCCCGGCAAAATGCTGACTCGGCAGGCTCAGGAGCCCTTCGACATTCTCTGTGCTGATTTTGTAGGGCCACTCCCGAGATCAAGACAAGGGAACACTATCCTCCTGGTGTTCTTCGACTTGTTCTCTAAATGGGTCGAACTGGTACCCTTACGGAAGGCTACAGCACCGACTCTGGAAAAAGCCGTACGAGAACGAATTCTCAGCCGGTTCGGGACGCCGCGAACATTTGTGTGCGACAATGGCACCCAATTCACTAGCCGCTCGTTCACTGCATTCTGCAAAAGAGCCGGAATGAAGCTGGAGCACACCGCGCCGTATAGCCCCCAACAGAATCCCACCGAGCGCGCAAACCGAACTATAAAAACCATGATCGGACAGTTCATTGACGGCCCGCAGAACACTTGGGACCTGTTATTGCCGGAAATAACGCTCGCCGTCAACAGCAGCGTCTCGGATACGACGGGTTTCAGCCCAGCATTTCTCGTCATGGGACGAGAACCGCGGCTACCTGGAGCACTCTACGATGAGACGACAGGGAGATTCCAATCAAAAGCTGAAAGGACCCAGAACTGAGAGCGAAGCAGCTCCAGCAAATATATCAGGTCGCCAAGGAAAATGCAACTCGGGCATCCGCGGAGCAGAGTCGTCACCATAACCTCCGACGCCGTGAATGGCGGCCCAGGATAGGCATGTTGGTCCTCCTGAAACAACACGTCCTTTCTAAAGCCGCAGAAGGCTTCGCCGCAAAACTCGCTCCGAAATACGAGGGGCCGTATAAAGTGAGGAGTTTCATCTCGACGAATATCGTCCGTTTACAGCGAGAAGGAGGCAAGGAAAGACGCACCGCACACATCGCGGACCTCAAACCTTTCCACGTGGATCCCGAATCCAACATTAACGAGGGAGACGAATAGATGATAAAGTAGAAATTATATAAGATCGAGCCTCAAACGTAGCACTGTTCCATAGGGCATAGCCAGATAGGGGCCGTAATTCCGAGTAATAACCATGTTTATTTCTCACAGCCATACAAACAATGCCCAATCCAAATCGCCGCCAACTCCGTCGACGAGACGTGGAACTATGGCTCAACGATATGCCGATGCACCTCCAGGAGGAAGAAAACATAGACCTTCCACCCAACGAACCCGAAGTGGCAATCGATGACGATGACATTAGCACGGTAATCTTCCCCGGCGTCCGCCCAGTATCAGTCCCGGAGGTCTCATCCACCACACACACCCCCCCCGGCCATCCAAATGGCGAGCGCCGTCATAGGGAAATGAAGAAGGCATCTCCTCCACACGCCCCGGCAGAGCCCTAAAATGGAGTGATCCAGGGAAGGCAGCAGATATCGACACTCAGGAGGTCCTGGACCACCAGACGCTGCCAGAGGGCTGGGAAGAGGTCCTGCATTTTAGTATGCAGGAGCTGGAAGAAATGCTGGGTCCCTCCATAGACGTCGATAGCATCACGCGCAGCATATTCGCACCGGGGGGACGACTGGGTAGAAGCACCGCGGTCATGGAGAGTCCATACGCCAGGGCGACGCCTCCCTGCTTTACTGGAGGAGCAAATTAAGGCCAGGCAACACCATAACCCTAACCGACACCACAGATTCGTGCTGAAGGTAGAAGGCATCGCTTTCCCGCGTAGTCATCGGCCGAGGGGGGGCTGGTATCAGTCCTTTTTCACCAAAGTAGGGGGTGTGAGGACTCATATTGTGAGCCCTCCAATTTATTTCTTTATTTATTCTTTATTTTTAAGTAGTACCACGACGGTTCCTTTTTTAGTTTAGCAATCGCCACGGAGGCAGTAATTATTAAGTACAAGTGAAGTCGGTCATAGACCATAGCCAATTAGTGTAGATTATAGGGTAGCTCAAGGAGAGCGCACATAAGCTCAAGGAGAGCGCACATGAGTAAAGTGCACGATCATTCTTCCGACAACAGAGAGACGGTCATTCACCCGAACGCAATCGACGCCCACGCACAGAACAAACGAAAGCAACGACCACAAGAACACACACACGAAGCAAATACAAGCTGAGCAAACACCAAAGAGAACGATGACCACGCACACGAGAAAGCAAGGGCAAGCCGGGCGAGCGCAAAGAGAGCGAACGCAAAAGAGAACGATGACCACGCACACAAGAAAGAACGTACATACGAAGCAAGGGCAAGCCGGACGAACGCAAAGAGAGCGAACGCAAAAGAGAACGATGACCACGCACACAAGAGAGAACGTACATACGAAGCAAGGGCCAGCCGGGCGAGCGCAAAGAGAGCGAACACGAACAGAGCAAACGTAAAAGACGGCCGCGCAGCCAAGAGAACACACCCACACATAGAGCAAGCGCAAGCGACAGCGACACATACAAACAAGCGCAGCCAGAGAGCGCAAGCGCAACACAACAGCTAAGAGCGCAAGCGCAAACTAAAATACACCCGGAGGGAAAAATCTGCACACCGGAAAACTACAAATGAGCGACGAACGACACGGGAGCGCACCAAGAACAAAACGTAACACACACACACCTACACGTGCGAACTAGATAGATACACCGTGAGAGAAAATTTGCACATCTAACAAAACACGGGCAAATCTAAGCCGGGCGACGTCGACTGCGGAGGAGGTGAAAGCTGGCATGAGAAGGAAGCAGGACAGTTCCGAGATAACTAGTGCAGCGAGCGAACGTGCGTGTCTCCTCGACAAACTTGAGTGCAAAATCCGGTTAAGTGTCAACACAGAAGCAAAAAACAACACGAACGCAGCCGTCCAGGATCCGCAAGTGTCAGCAGAGGAACAACAAAAACAACAACACGCAGCTACCAGAGAATTGCCGAACTGCCGAAGAACAACAAATATCAAAACACTGCCACAGGGAAGAAAACCGTCGTTGGACATAGGACAGACAGATACTACCAAAAGGGTGAGCGAATCGTTAGCAGGCAGGGAAACTAAGCTAGAGAAAACAAAGAACAGAGCAGGCTACGTAGGTAGGGAAACTGTTAAATAAAAATAAAAAGAAAACATGAATGAAAAAATGGCGAGTTTTATTAATAATTAAACAACGAACATAAAACGTTGAGGCAGGAGTGCGGGGGGTACTACATTCGTGAGGCTGGTACATCGACCTTCTACGACTGTGCCAAAGTTCTGCTAGGTATGAAAGCAGGTATTAACCACATCATACCTATTAGAACTTTTGGAGCAGACGCAAGTCAGTGAACTTGGACGCCCTGGTGCATAACCAGGCTCCAAGGTCAACTGAGCAGCGAAAGTAGATGCGCCGAGCCAGCTGAAACGTTTGTATGATTCCCCGCAGTTGACGCCAACCATTAGCCAGCCGGCCCAGCCGCTGCAGCATGTTTCTTAAGGCAAGAGGACTCGGTATACACCGAGGCGTGGTCCGATTCTCTTTCCCCTAGACCCCTAGGAAATCACTTTTCCGCCCTAAAAGGGATACATATTCTCCGTCTCAGGTCTCGGCACTTTAGAAATGTTTCTGTAAAGTGACCCTGGGCGAGACTGAGTGTACCCCAGCTGGAAAAGCTTCCTTACACATTACAGAAATCTCTCCTTTTGCTTTGAATCGATCGGCAATTGCCGACGGCAAAATTTGAGAGTGCGTGGCCAAGTTGTGGTCACCGCTCTAATAGTATGTAAATAGTTCGCTCTCGCTAAGGAAGCAGCAATAAGTGTGCCATCAGCATCAATAAAAATTGTTTAATTATCGAAACCACCGCGTCTCTAATTTCTCTAAAAACGCTTAGAGATTTTTCAGATTTCATATTCGAACTCAAACTCAACAGGCAGAGCGAACATGTTGCATAGCGTTGTAAAAGACATGTTACCGGAGTTTGATGGACAGACAGCAGCAAACATGTGGGTAAATCAACTAAAAGTCGTTGCAGAAACATTCGATCTGAATGACAATTTGATTTGTATGTTGCTGATGTCCAAATTAAAAGGAAACGCGCAATCATGGCTGTATGCCAGCAGCAGCCGAATAAACGGCGATGTGGAAGTGCTACTAAATCAGCTGACCGAGGCGTTCGGAGCAAAACAAAATAAAATTGTGTTGCGGCGACTCTTTGAGGACCCGAAATGGAAGCAATCAGAGAATTTCGCAACTTACTACAACGAAAAACTTCTTTTGGCGGCTCCAATTCAGTTGGCTACAGAAGAACTCTTGGACAACGTCATCGAGGGCATTCCAAATGACAGCCTACGTCATCAGGCGTACATGCAGTGTTTTAAGGAGGCGTCCCAGGTGTTGAAGGCGTTTAACAAAATCACACTAACGGAGCGTAAGGTGAGCCAGCCACTGGCGCCAAAGTTGACAGGCCTACGTTGCTACAATTCCAATTCTGTAGGCCATTTCGCCTCCGAATGTAGTAAGCCCAAACGCGAAATTGGATCATGCTAGGGGAGTGGCAGTACGGAGCATAAGGTGGCGATGTGTCCCGATAACAAAAAGGATAAAAGCGATTCAGTAAGATATTTTAATATTTACTTTAGAGCAATAAGTAAAAGACATGTTACGGAGTTTGATGGACAGACAGCAGCAAACATGTGGGTAAATCAACTAAAAGTCGTTGCAGAAACATTCGATCTGAATGACAATTTGATTCGTATGTTGCTGATGTCCAAATTAAAAGGAAACGCGCAATCATGGCTGTATGCCAGCAGCAGCCGAATAAACGGCGATGTGGAAGTGCTACTAAATCAGCTGACCGAGGCGTTCGGAGCAAAACAAAATAAAATTGTGTTGCGGCGACTCTTTGAGGACCCGAAATGGAAGCAATCAGAGAATTTCGCAACTTACTACAACGAAAAACTTCTTTTGGCGGCTCCAATTCAGTTGGCTACAGAAGAACTCTTGGACAACGTCATCGAGGGCATTCCAAATGAGAGCCTACGTCAGCAGGCATACATGCAGTGTTTTAAGGAGGCGTCCCAGGTGTTGAAGGCGTTTAACAAAATCACACTAACGAAGCGTATGGTGAGCCAGCCACTGGCGCCAAAGTTGACAGGCCTACGTTGCTACAATTCCAACTCTGTAGGACATTTCGCCTCCGAATGCAGTAAGCCCAAACGCGAAATTGGATCATGCTATGGGAGTGGCAGTACGGAGCATAAGGTGGCGATGTGTCCCGATAACAAAAAAGGATAAAAGCGATTCAGTAAGATATTTTAATATTTACTTTAGAGCAATAAGTAATGTTTGTGTCTCCACAGAATGTCTCATCAATTCGGGGAGCCCAATAAGTTTGACACAGTACGACGGCATGACTATCAGGTATCAAGAATCTTGTCTCATGCAGCGATCCTTATCTGCGTTTACGAACGGCCACAATATTTTATGACCTCACGTACACACATGTTTGCGATAAAGAGAAAGGATCGCAAGTGCAGCATATATAAAAAGGGATAAGTAAAATAACCACCACCGCGGTTTCTTACAACACCGCATTAGATTGTAAGAATCAGTTCTAAATACACTCACAAAGTGTAAACACGTAGAATCTTATACATAGACAGTTGAACTAAATTTTCTTTACAACCACCTTCATATAATATAGGCTCTTTAAGGATTCGTATCAAGAACGTTTACAACATTATGTGGAAATAAACCTAGTAAACATGCATTAAGACTTAAGAATTACTATGCTAAAATTAAGACAAATCCCACAATGCACCAAAAAAGTTCCGATTTCCACGAACTAGAGGAAGCGAGCCTTGCAAAGAATCTAGGTATACGCTGGGAAGCGAATACGGACGAATTATATTTTTCCTCTCCGAAGTTATATATATATGTATATATGTAGTGAGTTTATTTTATAGTGTTACTTTATTGTTCAATGACAATAGTTTTTAGTACACTTTATATTGTTTAGTGACAATAGTTCTTGATTATTATTATTTAATTGGTTTAGCTCTAGTTGTATAAGTATATAGCGCGATTGAAAAACTTGCGACTGCTCTCGTTCACCATTTAACTCAAAGTGCCTCCTTTTGGTTCTTTCCGTTAATAAGCGTTGCCACTGCGCGTTACTCTCTTGCTCTCTGTTTTATTGTTCATTTTAGTTTCCTGATCTGGTTCGTTTCCCACAATCGGCCCTCCTGATACATCATTCGACCCGAATGAATTTCCCCACGACTTCATATATTCTGCGACTGTCGATGTCTTAAAAGGTCCATCACCGTCTCCAAGTTTTTCTACGTCATACCTTCCGTGCTTGTTTATCTTAACAACTTTGCGAAAATACGACAATCCTAAGAATCTTTGAACACCTTTGTTATCATTTGGCAACGGAAAATTGACGATAGCACTTGTCTTCTCTCCAGACGGCTTAATAGTACCACACTGAACTATATACCCCAAAAAGTTAACTTTCTTCTGCAATACCTGACATTTCGACCAATTTATTTTTAATCCATTTCTACTGGCAACTCTTAACACCTTCTCAAGCTTTACCAATCCTTCACACACATTATTACTGGGTACAATCACGTCATCCATGTATACTACTACATCTCCACTGTTGATTAGTTCCCTTAAGACTGCCATTATGAATCGAGTAAAAACTGCAGGTGAGTTTGTAATACCGAAGGGCACATGCAGAAATTCATACTGTCCCTTTTGTGTTACAAAGGAGGTATATTTCTGCGATTCTAACTCAACGGGTACATGAAAGAAACCGTTAGTTAAATCTAAAGTCGTATACACCAAAGCACTCTGAAGCTTTTCAATAACAACGTCAACCTGCGGCATTGGAAAGTGTATATATATATATATATATATATATATATATATATATATTGAATTTATATATATATGCACATGTCGGGTTATGAAAATCAGGGGCCTCGCTGTCCGTCCGTCCGACCGTCCGTCCAAATCAGCGTCACTCATATCTCATTTCAATATATAATTTTATGCAGCTGTGCGCAGTCAACGAGTCCACTTGCGTCTGCTTTGGCTTCTCAACGATTAATGCCTCACTTCAGTTTCGTGCAGCCTGCTTTGTGTCTTCTCAATTTTTGGCATTCCCTTTTCATTATATCGTTTTCCCTTTCTATCCAAGCAGCGCAAGCGGCCACGTTCAGCAACAGCTCAATCGCTCTCATTTTTGCAAAATCCCGTTCATAGATAATTCATCTATTCATCCTCACACATTGACAATAAATAGGAACACGCATAATAGCAAAGGGAACATGGAGAAGTAGTAAACAGTGACTACACGCATACTCATTACTTTCGCCACGACTCGGCCATTCTGACATTTACACGTCTTCGTGTAAGCTTTTGATACTGAGATACCAAGATATCAAGATCACATACTTTCGTCACTATTCAATATCATTTAATTTCATTAGTTTGACTTTAACAGCAAAACAGCTTTTATTTCATCGACTCTCCCGGACGGATCTCTCTTGTTACAAACCACAGGTGATACAGATATCTCTTCGTCTCGCTAGACGGATAACTCTTTATTTCTTATTCATCGTCTCACCTCGACGAATATCTCTCGTTCGCAAAAGAACTCATTGGCGGGTTTTTCTTTTCATTCAACTATTTCATTCAACTATTAACATACTCTTACTCACTCACACACTCACTCTTATCCCGACACTTAACATCTGTAGAACGATGGCTTGCCGACTGGAGAATTTCAATAAATGCACAAAAATGCAAGCAGGTTACCTTTACCTTAAACAAACAAACATGCCCACCACTGGTCTTGAATACCATATGCATTCCACAAGCCGACGAGGTAACATATCTGGGTGTTCATCTGGACAGGTGGGTCCAGGCACAAACATATGGAAGCCAAGACGAGACATCTTAAATTTAAAGCAAGAAACCACCACTGGCTCATAAATGCTCGCTCTCCACTTATTCTGGAGTTCAAAGCTCTTCTATACAACTCCGTCTTAAAACCTATCTGGACTTATGGCGCCGAGCTGTGGGGCAACGCATCCAAAAGTAACATAGACATTATTCAGCAAGCACAGTCATCAATTCTGCGAACTATCACTGGAGCGCAAACCTTCAGAAAAAAAAAAATAATTTTGCAACACTATTGCACTAATTTTTTTAGTATCATGCTAAGATACTATAATTAACTCTATTTAACATAAACATTATTCAGTGAGCACAATTAACAATTCCGAGAACTATAACTGGAGCGCCGTGGTAGCTTCGGAACGAAGACATACACAGAGACTTAAAAATCAAATTAGTAATCGAAGTAATAACTGAGAAGAAAATTAAATACCAAGAATATCTGACCATCCATCCAAATCTCCCCCGCAAGAAAACTAATCCGAGTGTGCAGTCAAAGCCGGTTGCACCGCAACGACCACCCAGCCCAGCAATAAATTTATTAGGGCATTAATTACAAACACTATCACTAAGTGAAAGTTAACTAAACTAGATTAAGATTTGAATACTTATTGTTAGTCTCTTGATATTTTGGAATGAGCTAAGAATATATATTGCGTGTTCTCGCTCTGTCTAATGTTTCACTATTTCCGATGACCGCGAGAGTTGTTCAGTGGCTGAGTGGACTATGTCCCGGACTGTAAGGCTAACGATGTTGAGCGTGTTTGAGGTTCGATTGCTGCCGCGACCGACATGTGAAATTCTTTTGATTTTATTTATTTTGTATTAAATAAATTAAAAGCTCAAAAACATTAAAGACAAGCGTCGGCGGTGGGCGATTTTTAAGTTTTTGTTACAATATATCTGTAATTAGAACTTAGTTTTCTTGCGTTGGTACGCAACAGCATCTCCAAATCTAATTTTTGCATATGTGAATGTACATACATGCGTGCAATAATGTGTGTTAAAGTGGGACGCGAATCCATACATGTGGATATGTATGTACGGGCGTCCCATTCGCACATTCATTATTTTATAAGGGCTTAGATTGCGGTTATGTTCTAGCATTCTAATTGCAAAATATTAAGAGCAAAACAAAATAACAACATCCAAAAAAGAATCATATTGGACTTGAAAAGTCATAACAAACAAAATAGCTTAATTAACCATTAATGATATATGTTCGCAAAACTTGAGTTTGCGGTCTAAACGGACTCCTAGATCATCAACCAGGAAAATTCTTTCCAAGGTACAACCAGCATAATTGAGAGTACGGGAGGTCATTGATGAAAAGTGTAAAAAGCAGGGGGACCTAAATGGCTTCCCTGGATCTGGACAGACAAGGACAGCGAAAATAATTTGAGCAATGGCTTACATAAGGAGTTTGCACAATATCTAAGTACGCAGGCGGGGGATACCATCGGGACCTGGTGAAAAGACTGGTTTAACTAAGCTAAGATCCTTAAAGTGAACTTTCGTTCAGTAATGGTATAAAGATGCCATTTGAACTTGGTACACTATATGGATAAGAATGAATGCTCGGCGTAGAAAAAGAATAAGTTGTTTAAAAAACCTAGCAAACATATCGGCCATGGCGTGATCTGTGTCCGCCTCTGCGTTATCAAACGAAAGTTTAGAAGGAAAGACCGCTGACCTACGCTTCATGTTAACAAAACTATAAAATTTTTTTTGGGATTCTGAAAAAACTGAAACCTACATCTGGTCAAATACTTTTTTATAACATTTCGCATTAAGCACGGTAAAATTTGCCCGAACAGTTAGGTAGTGGGTACCCAAGTCGAAATTCACTTCGAAAGAGGGATGATAAGGATCTGGAAGGGAAAGGGGTTGTACCCTATCTACAATCACCTTGGAAGGATCAGAGGTGAAACATAAATCAAGCAATTTGTTCAGAGAGTTTTTGCGACAAAGACATGTCAAACAAACCGTCAAATAGGTCATGTTGCCGGGAAGGCAAAAGGAAATTTCCTTCAGCACTAGATGTCCAATTACATTCTGGGATATTAAAATCGCTCAGTACTATGAAGTGATCTTTGTATGATAACAGGTTAAAAATAGTCTTAATTGCAGACAAGTGTTGCGAGTAGACTGATAATTCCGATGACGGCGGAATATAGGAGCAGGTTAAATACATGAAAAAAACGGGAAAGTATAGTTTTACACAAATTATTTCAATGTCAAATTGAAACTGCGGTTGTAAAAGGTCCGACTCAATGTTGGATTCTACTGCAATCAGTACTTCACCACCTCGTCGGTCAGGTCGATCAAGCCTGTATGTTGTATACCTATCTAGAAAAACTTCAGAGCTTAGAATCTCTGGTTTTAACCAGGTTTCGGTAACAAGCAATAATTTGGGAAGAAAAGACAAGACTATTAAGATATAGACTAGAGATTTTACTACAGAAACCTCTAACATTTTGATAGGAAAGAATTAAAGAGTAAAGTTTTTGTAGGACACGAACTTAGTTTTTTGTCGTTGTCTTATTAGGCGCAGTGGTCTGGTTCGGCAAAGTAAGTCTAATCGGCTGATTCTTTTTCTCTTTGTCTCGAATTCTTTAACCATAATATGAGCTGGCCAAAAATCTGCCGTGCATATGAGGTTAAAGCATTCATTGAGGACACAAAGTTTAAAGGATGATACGTCCCGTTCATAATAGAACTTAAATTTTTCCACCTTTCTCTCAGTGGCTTGTATTTTAGCTTGAATATAAGCCATGACATCATCAGATGTGAGATCAGGGGCAAGCCTGAAAAAAAAAGATTTGCTTCCTCGGGGGAATCCCTACAAGAGGCTTGGGCACCACTGATAAAGAATCAGTGGTTGTAGCTCTGGGTAAAGCAGACACAGGTATGTCAGGTGATAACGTAGAGGGCACGTTTGGCGTCATTGGCTGCAGAGACTCGTTGTTGACAGATTCGGGAACCGAATACTTCTGAGCCGCCGATTTCGTTACCACAGATGTGGTGATCGGTTTCAACGGCTGTGTCAACGGAGTACTATGCTGAGCGGAGGCGGTCGAACGCAGAATAGCAGCAGACAGGGTTTCTTCTTTGCGCGTAGATTTTTTTTGCGCTTCGGAGACTCACTCAACAGCTGAAGGCCATTAAATTCCGAGTCCAGCTTAGAGAACTGTTAAGATGGCGTACGAAAACCAATAAACAATTCCCTAAAGCCTTTCCGTGTCTGCCGCATGAAAGATCTCATTTCATTCTGCACCTCACGATACTCCTCACAGTAATAGTGCAGCCGAATGCGCTTAGCTAAAGCATCAGCAGTTGTACCATTGACATTGGCACATTTCGTATGTACGACATTATCACACAGCCAACATGAAATGCTAGGTTGAGCGCACGTAATCTCGCTTCGACAGGTTTTAATAGCACAGATAAGGTTTCCTTCTATTATATTAAGACAACTCTGTAAAAGAGTAGCCAAATAAAACGTTCAAAAAAAAAACTAATAGCAAACTACGTAAAAAAAGAGAGCAAATGCTAAGTAGGCGAGAGCACTAGCTGTCGTTACAGTAACTGCAACAACAAATGCACGGCGCAAACGAAAGTAGGAGAGAGAGAGAGCGAACTGAAAAAGAGCAAGCGCGCTAGTTACCACTGCACCTTTCCTGCTCTAACAAAAACCGTCCAGATCCCGCTGAAAACAGCATAAACGGCCACAACAACAACAACATATTGTGAAATGCTCTCGAAAATTCTAGAAATAGATTTCATCAGAATGGTAATGTTGCATCAGCCTTTAAACGCGATGTGATTGGTCAGCTATGCATTTTTGTAGCTTCGAAAGGACCGTTATAGCTGTAGCCAAGCGTTGTAGCTGACACCGGAATGCAGAAAAACGGCGGGAAGTAAAAAGAAGTTGCGACGGTTGAGACAGTCAGAATTTGGTCGTGCATAAAGTCGCAATTAATTAGTAGCTGTCAAAGAAAATAATTACCCAATAAAATTATATTAAGAATAAAACCAATTGTTATATGGAGTTTCGGCCATATGTTTATATATATAATTATAACTGGCGCAGCCGGACCTAAAGAGCTATGCAGTGGACTCCCGTATATTGGATATTTATGTAAGACATCAACGGCAGTAGTGAACACTAAAATATTAACAAAATAAAAAATTATAATGCAAAGTTACACAATCAATATCTGTACGAAAATCACAATGCATTGTCAGCGAAAAACCGGTGGTCGCATATGGTGGTCGCATATGCACATGCTTTGAAATTAATCCCGACAGATGGCGCTCGCGCTTTGCGCTCGCCCGCCTCCCTTGTTAGCTGACAGAAGCACTTGGTTTTATGCTCATACTTTCTTAAATAACTTATGTGATTATTGTCCGATCGGATTGTAATTTGGAGACTACGTAGATATTTCATTCAGCTTAGTATATGTTAAAGTCAGAAAGTTGTATCTTTTATACAGCGCTTACAAATTGAGTTCAAAAATTAATTTATTGATTTGCGGGGGCGGTGGGCGTGGCACTTAACATTTGAAATAAACTTGATCTGCGCCGAGTACATAGGAACCTTCATTCCAAATTTGGTGTCTCTAGCATTTATAATAGCTGAGATCTGTGTGTTCATCTGGTCAGACGGACATCCGGACATCCGGACAGACAGACAGACATAGCTCAATCGACTCGGCTAGTGATCCTGAGCAAGAATATATATACTTTGTGGGGTCTGCCACGCCTCCTTCTGCCTGTTACATACATTTGCATTTTGCACAAATTATAGTATACCCTTTTTGACCATTTTCAATGTCGAAGGGTAGGTAAAAAATACAAGCAATAAGGCTTCCGCAAATAAGTGCGAGATATATCAAAAAGAAAGAAATAGGGCTTAATCTGAAGAGGCACCACCTGAATGACGAGGACGGGAAATAGTTCAATTACCATAATATTCAGAGTTGCAGGGCACAAAGCTGTATATTGTTTTTGAATATACCCGAATTCGTTGTTTAAAGGGACGCAGCAAGCTGATTTTTAAGCCCACTTAAAGTAATATGATAATTAACAAATACGAAACGAAAACAAGTAAACTACCGATAGCACCAGATTCATAACTTTACACATGTACATCAAAACTAAAAAATCTTTCATTACAGGAAATTTTAGGAAGACACCATTACATCAACACACACCACAACACAACGGTTAACAGGACACGCAAAATAAAATAAGTTAATTAAGAATAACATTAATACATACACACTATAAATTAAGATAACATCACACATTAGACACTAAGACAACAACACACATTAAAAACTAAGATATCAACACACATTAAAAATTAAGATAACAACACACATTAGAAACTAAGACAACAACACACATTAGAATCTAAGATATCAACACACGCATAAAAATTAAGTTAACAACACACCAACACACATTGTTCCGAATAGCAATCAAATTACACACGAATTATATAAGAAGAGAAGAGTAAATAGGAATTCACAGGACATAATTAAAATACTAAAATAGGTCGGATAGAATTTACAGCTGTATAGAGAGAGTTCATGTCGAATATTAAAAGGTTGTTTCCGAACACCAGAAGTAGAAGTAGAGCTGAAAGAGAAGGATTAGCAGCAAGGTCTTTAGAGTCCATTGAAAAAAATTTTATCTTAGGTAGAGAAACAGTCCCGACAATAATGACTTCCAACGCTCCACCAACATCGGCACTCCAAACGCCGCCACCAACGGTAAACACCAGCCCCAATGACATATTTAACACCTTACGGATTCCAGACGTAATTAGATTTCTGCCGACCTATGACGGAAATTTTAAGACCCTTAACGACTTCATTACGAACGTCGAAGAAATTCTGATGATGATCAGGGGAACAGACCAAACTCCTTATGGTTGTCTATTAATGAGAACTATTAGAAACAAGATAGAAGGACGAGCAAACGAAGTCTTAATTACAGAGGGAATCCCTCTCGATTGGGACACTATTAGAGAGACACTTCGCGCTAACTTTACGGATAAACGAGACGAGTCTTCCTTGTTACAGGAAATTCATCTAATTAAGATGAAAGATCTTTCTTTAACTAGACTATACGAACAGATATCGGTTATGTTCTAGCATTCTAATTGCAAAATATTAAGAGCAAAACAAAAAGAATCATATTAGAATTGAAAAGTCATAACAAACAAAATAGCTTAATTAACCATTAATGTATGTATATGTTCGCAAAACTTGAGTTTGCGGTCTAAACGGACTCCTAGATCATCAACCAGGAAAATTCTTTCCAAGGTACAACCAGCATAATTGAGAGTACGGGAGGTCATTGATGAAAAGTGTAAAAAGCGGGGACCTAAATGGCTTCCCTGGATCTGGACAGACAAGGACAGCGAAAATAATTTGAGCAATGGCTTACATAAGGAGTTTGCACAATATCTAAGTACGCAGGCGGGGATACCATCGGGACCTGGTGAAAAGACTGGTTTAACTAAGCTAAGATCCTTAAAGTGAACTTTCGTTCAGTAATGGTATAAAGATGCCATTTGAACTTGGTACACTATATGGATAAGAATGAATGCTCGGCGTAGAAAAAGAATAAGTTGTTTAAAAAACCTAGCAAACATATCGGCCATGGCGTGATCTGTGTCCGCCTCTGCGTTATCAAACGAAAGTTTAGAAGGAAAGACCGCTGACCTACGCTTCATGTTAACAAAACTATAAAATTTTTTTTTGGGATTCTGAAAAAACTGAAACCTACATCTGGTCAAATACTTTTTATAACATTTCGCATTAAGCACGGTAAAATTTGCCCGAACAGTTAGGTAGTGGGTACCCAAGTCGAAATTCACTTCGAAAGAGGGATGATAAGGATCTTCCGGAAGGGAAAGGGGTTGTACCCTATCTACAATCACCTTGGAAGGATCAGAGGTGAAACATAAATCAAGCAATTTGTTCAGAGAGTTTTTGACATGATTGACCTGCGACAAAGACATGTCAAACAAACCGTCAAATAGGTCATGTTGCCGGGAAGGCAAAAGGAAATTTCCTTCAGCACTAGATGTCCAATTACATTCTGGGATATTAAAATCGCTCAGTACTATGAAGTGATCTTTGTATGATAACAGGTTAAAAATAGTCTTAATTGCAGACAAGTGTTGCGAGTAGACTGATAATTCCGATGACGGCGGAATATAGGAGCAGGTTAAATACATGAAAAAAACGGGAAAGTATAGTTTTACACAAATTATTTCAATGTCAAATTGAAACTGCGGTTGTAAAAGGTCCAACTCAATGTTGGAGTCTACTGCAATCAGTACTTCACCACCTCGTCGGTCAGGTCGATCAAGCCTATATCTTGTATACCTATCTAGAAAAACTTCAGAGCTTAGAATCTCTGGTTTTAACCAGGTTTCGGTAAAAGAAATAATTTGGGAAGAAAAGACAAGACTATTAAGATATAGACTAGAGATTTTAATACAGACACCTCTAACATTTTGATAGGAAAGAATTAAAGAGTAAAGTTTTTTGTAGGACACGAACTTAGTTTTTTGTCGTCGTCTTATTAGGCACAGTGGTCTGGTTCGGCAAAGTAAGTCTAATCGGCTGATTCTTTTTCTTTTTGAATTCTTTAACCATAATATGAGCTGGCCAAAAATCTGCCGTGCATATGAGGTTAAAGAATTCATTGAGGACACAAAGTTTAAAGGATGATACGTCCCGTTCATAATAGAACTTAAATTTTTTCCACCTTTCTCTCAGTGGCTTGTATTTTAGCTTGAATATAAGCCATGACATCATCAGATGTGAGATCAGGGGCAAGCCTGAAAAAAAGATTTGCTTCCTCGGGGGAATCCCTACAAGAGGCTTGGGCACCACTGATAAAGAATCAGTGGTTGTAGCTCTGGGTAAAGCAGACACAGGTATGTCAGGTGATAACGTAGAGGGCACGTTTGGCGTCATTGGCTGCAGAGACTCGTTGTTGACAGATTCGGGAACCGAATACTTCTGAGCCGCCGATTTCGTTACCACAGATGTGGTGATCGGTTTCAACGGCTGTGTCAACGGAGTACTATGCTGAGCGGAGGCGGTCGAACGCAGAATAGCAGCAGACAGGGTTTCTTCTTTGCGCGTAGATTTTTTTTTTGCGCTTCGGAGACTCACTCAACAGCTGAAGGCCATTAAATTCCGAGTCCAGCTTAGAGAACTGTTAAGATGGCGTACGAAAACCAATAAACAATTCCCTAAAGCCTTTCCGTGTCTGCCGCATGAAAGATCTCATTTCATTCTGCACCTCACGATACTCCTCACAGTAATAGTGCAGCCGAATGCGCTTAGCTAAAGCATCAGCAGTTGTACCATTGACATTGGCACATTTCGTATGTACGACATTATCACACAGCCAACATGAAATGCTAGGTTGAGCGCACGTAATCTCGCTTCGACAGGTTTTAATAGCACAGATAAGGTTTCCTTCTATTATATTAAGACAACTCTGTAAAAGAGTAGCCAAATAAAACGTTCAAAAAAAAAACTAATAGCAAACTACGTAAAAAAAGAGAGCAAATGCTAAGTAGGCGAGAGCACTAGCTGTCGTTACAGTAACTGCAACAACAAATGCACGGCGCAAACGAAAGTAGGAGAGAGAGAGAGCGAACTGAAAAGAGCAAGCGCGCTAGTTACCACTGCACCTTTCCTGCTCTAACAAAAACCGTCCAGATCCCGCTGAAAACAGCATAAACGGCCACAACAACAACAACATATTGTGAAATGCTCTCGAAAATTCTAGAAATAGATTTCATCAGAATGGTAATGTTGCATCAGCCTTTAAACGCGATGTGATTGGTCAGCTATGCATTTTTGTAGCTTCGAAAGGACCGTTATAGCTGTAGCCAAGCGTTGTAGCTGACACCGGAATGCAGAAAAACGGCGGGAAGTAAAAAGAAGTTGCGACGGTTGAGTCAGTCAGAATTTGGTCGTGCATAAAGTCGCAATTAATTTGTAGCTGTCAAAGAAAATAATTACCCAATAAAATTATTTTAAGAATATAAACCTAATTTCAATTTTGGAATAACCATCGAAAAAAAGGAAATAACAATAAAACCAATTGTTATATGGAGTTTCGGCTATATGTTTATATATATAATTATAACTGGCGCAGCCGGACCTAAAGAGCTATGCAGTGGACTCCCGTATATTGGATATTCATGTAAGACATCAACGGTAGTAGTGAACACTAAAATATTAACAAAATAAAAAATTATAATGCAAAGTTACACAATCAATATCTGTACGAAAATCACAATGCAGTCAGCGAAAATTAAATTAATAATAAAATTAATAAAATAAATAAAATTATTTTAAGAATATAAACCTAATTTCAATTTTGGAATAACCATCGAAAAAAAAGGAAATAACAATAAAACCAATTGTTATATGGAGTTTCGGCCATATGTTTATATATATAATTATAACTGGCGCAGCCGGACCTAAAGAGCTATGCAGTGGACTCCCGTATATTGGATATTCATGTAAGACATCAACGGTAGTAGTGAACACTAAAATATTAACAAAATAAAAAATTATAATGCAAAGTTACACAATCAATATCTGTACGAAAATCACAATGCATTGTCAGCGAAAAACCGGTGGTCGCACTTGACGGCCGCAGCCACGTGTTAGATTGCATAAATTCAAGCAAGCGAGCACGTGGCAGCATAAGTCCGTAGTGAGTAGCGTTCGGGTTAATGATGCATGCATGTGATGTACATACGAATACCCAGATTCATAAAAGCAAAAAAGGCTTACGCAATAAGGCAACACGATAAGGTGTTCTGGAGTATACCAAGAGATAAAGCAATAAGGCTTACAAAAAGTAATGTGTATAAGATATAATATATAAAAAAAAAAATACAAGCAATAAGGCTTCCGCAAATAAGTGCGAGATATATCAAAAGAAAGAAATAGGGCTTAATCTGAAGAGGCACCACCTGAATGACGAGGACGGGAAATAGTTCAATTACCATAATATTCAGAGTTGCAGGGCACAAAGCTGTATATTGTTTTTGAATATACCCGAATTCGTTGTTTAAAGGGACGAGCAAGCTGATTTTTAAGCCCACTTAAAGTAATATGATAATTAACAAATACGAAACGAAAACAAGTAAACTACCGATAGCACCAGATTCATAACTTTACACATGTACATCAAAACTAAAAAATCTTTCATTACAGGAAATTTTAGAAGACACCATTACATCAACACACACCACAACACAACGGTTAACAGGACACGCAAAATAAAATAAGTTAATTAAGAATAACATTAATACACACACACTATAAATTAAGATAACATCACACATTAGACACTAAGACAACAACACACATTAAAAACTAAGATATCAACACATTATTAAAAATTAAGATAACAACACACATTGGACACTAAGACAACAACACACATTAGAATTTAAGATATCAACACACGCATAAAAATTAAGTTAACAACACACCAACACACATTGTTCCGAATAGCAATCAAATTACACACGAATTATATAAGAAGAGAAGAGTAAATAGGAATTCACAGGACATAATTAAAATACTAAAATAGGTCGGATAGAATTTACAGCTGTATAGAGAGAGTTCATGTCGAATATCAAAAGGTTGTTTCCGAACACCAGAAGTAGAAGTAGAGCTGAAAGAGAAGGATTAGCAGCAAGGTCTTTAGAGTCCATTGAAAAAAAATTTTATCTTAGGTAGAGAAACAGTCCCGACAATAATGACTTCCAACGCTTCACCAACATCGGCACTCCAAACGCCGCCACCAACGGTAAACACCAGCCCCAATGACATATTTAACACCTTACGGATTCCAGACGCAATTAGATTTCTGCCGACCTATGACGGAAATTTTAAGACCCTTAACGACTTCATTACGAACGTCGAAGAAATTCTGATGATGATCAGGGGAGCAGACCAAACTCCTTATGGTCGTCTATTAATGAGAACTATTAGAAACAAGATAGAAGGACGAGCAAACGAAGTCTTAATTACAGAGGGAATTCCTCTCGATTGGGACACTATTAGAGAGACACTTCGCGCTAACTTTACGGACAAACGAGACGAGTCTTCCTTGTTACAGGAAATTCATCTAATTAAGATGAAAGATCTTTCTTTAACTAGACTATACGAACAGATATCGGAAGTTAAACTGGCATTGTTTAATGTCATAGAGACTAAAGAAAGGGAACAATCAGTAGTGAAAGCAAAAAAAGAATCGTACACAAAGTTATGTCTAGACGCATTTATAACGGGAGTAAGGGGACCGCTAGGCGCCTTTATAAGGGCCCTAATACCCAGAACCCTGACCGAAGCCTATGAAGAGGCACTAAAAGAAAGGGAATTATATTTTCAGGAAAGAAAAAGAAAAAAATCTGGTGTTACGCACCGAGTTCGCTCGCTCTCGCTTATCTGCTAGAGCCACAAGCAAAAACAGTGGTAGCTCTTCCGGTTAACATAAAAGAAGGGGAATTTAATTGTAAAGAAGTTGAAATATGTAAAAATGTGTTAGTGACAGAAGGATTATATAAAGCAAAAGATAATGTTAGTTACATGGAAGTAGTCAACTATTCAGACAAAGAACAGAAGATTTACTTAGATTCACCATTGACAGTACAAGAATGGAAAAACGAAGAATTTGTAGAAGTTAACGTGACTACATTGATAACGGACGAACAAACAAATCATAAGATAGATTTTAACCAATTACGCATCGAACATTTAAATAAGGAAGAGGAAGTTGAATTGAAAAACTACTTTGCCAATTCCCAAAGATTTTTCACAAAGAAACGGACAGACTATCATTTTCAAACCAAATTAAACATTTTATCCCCACGACAGACGAAATCCCAATTTATTCAAGACCATTTAAATACGCCCAATGCGAGAAAATAGAAATTAGTAATCAGATTCAGAAACTTTTAGAACAAGATATCATTCAGAATAGCCATTCCCCTTGGAGTGCCCCAGTGTGGTTGGTCCCCAAGAAGATAGACGCTTCGGGCCAACCCAAATGGAGAATGGTAGATTTCAGGAAACTTAACGACAAAACGGTAAAAGATAAATATCCTATGCCGGCCATTAACGATGTGCTGGATAAAATAGGCCGGCGGCCAAATATTTTTAGCACTTGATCTAGCAATTGGCTATCACCAAATTGAAATGGCCAAGCCGTTCGGATTAACAAATGCCCCGCCAACTTTCCAGAGAGTCATGGATAATGTACTTAAAAGAGTTAATTGGCGAATGTTGCCTAGTTTATCTTGACGATATCGTCATATTTTCAGCATCCCTTCAACAGCACATAGGGCACCTAAAGTCGGTATTCGACAAACTGACACAGGCAAATTTAAAATTACAGATAGACAAATCAGAATTCCTTAAAAGGAAATCGAGTACCTCGGACATGTTGTAACAGCGGACGGAATTAAGCCAAACTCCAAAAACTAGAGACTATAAAAAAATTCCCCTTACCACAAACAAAGAAAGAAATAAAGTCGTTTCTAGGACTCTTAGGGTATTATAGAAAGTTTATTAGAGATTTCGCTAGAATTACGAAACTACTAACTAAACAATTATAAGGGAAACAAAAAACCATAAGATAGATAGCGAATATAAAGACACATTCGAGAGTTGCAAAACGCTCTTGTGTAATGACCCGATACTACAGTATCCAGATTTTTCCAAACAGTTTGACCACTGACGCTAGCAACGTCGCAATAGGTGCAGTATTGTCACAAGGTACATTAGGAAAAGATAAACCAGTATCTTTTGCTAGTCGGACGCTTTCAGATACAGAATTAAACTACTCTACAGTAGAAAAAGAAATGTTGGCTATCATTTGGGCCACAAAATATTATAGACCTTACCTATACGGACAAAAATTCAAAATAGTTACAGACCACAAACCACTTACGTGGTTGATGAGTTTTAAAGAACCCAACTTAAAGCTAGTTCGTTGGAAATTACAGCTCTTAGAATATGATTTTGAGGTGATCTAGAAAAAAGGTTCCCAAAACATAGTCGCAGACGCACTAAGCCGAGTGCAAATAGAAGTTAATTATAATGACAATGTATCGGTAATAGCATCAGCAGGGGACACGATACATTCGAGTTTCCAAGAACTTGATGAAAACTTGTTTATCTCGGAAAAACCCTTAAATGAATACAACATACAACTTATATTTGAAACCGGTTTAAACTCAAGAGCCGTTTCGACCACCCCCTTTAGAAACAAAATCAGTCGAATAATTTATGAACCTGACTTTACGGACGACACAGTAAATGGACTCTTAAAGAACTACCTTAGACCAAATAAAACTTGCGCCATTTTTGCACCAGACCCCATTTTTAAAAAATTCAAAAATCGTACTCTAAATATTTCGCACATAGCAAAGTTTATAAAGCGGTAAGGTGAAGACATTAACGACACAGACGGACAGGAAAAGAAAATTATAGAACAGCATGAAAATTCCAATCACAGAGGCATAGATGAGGTAAACGCCCAATTGAAAAGAAAATACTATTTCCCAAATATGAAACAAATAATTATAAAGACCATTAATAACTGTGACATATGTAAACTACTAAAGTATGACCGATCGCCACCCAAAATTAAATATTTAGAGACAGAAACCCCTCAACACCTATGCAAATTATACACACGGACTTATATACAATCAACGGAAACTATGTAATGACTATAATTGACAAATTCTCTAAATTCGCTGCGGCTTATACGATCCCCACTAAAAATAGTATAAACGTTGTAAAATCAATGCAACAGTTCAAACAATATTTCGGTATTCCAAGCAAGATAGTTTGCGACCAAGGAGCCGAATATAATTCGAACTTGTTCAAAGATTTTTGAAAACAATACGGAATAAAATTGCACATGACATCATTCCAACAGTCATCAAGCAATGCACCAATAGAAAGACTACACTCAACCTTAACAGAAATATATAGGATAATAGTAGAGAAGAAAAAGTCAGAAGATTTACAGATAGAACACGATAGTATATTAACGGAAACTTTAATAACTTATAACAACGCTATTCATTCAGCAACTAAACTCACACCTTTCGAACTGTTCTCGGGTAGAAACCATTCGTTTAACAAGAATATTGTATTTAACGGCCAGCATGACTACCTCAGACAATTAAATGACTTCAGGGAAAAACTTTTACCCGGCCATAGCAAATCAAATGAGCCTGGCAAAAAGCCAGAACATAGAAAAACTAAACAAAACTAGAGACGACCCAAAAGAATTAGACACAGGAGAGATAATCTTTAGAAAAGAAAACAGAAGAAACAAATTAACACATAGATTTACACAACAGAAGACATTAGAAGACAGAGGGCACACATTAGTTTCAGATAAAAAACAAAAATTACACAAGTCAAAGATAAAACCTAGGAAAAACACTATACAAAACTGAATAACAGAACAAACATTAAAACTACCTCAAACAATATTTACAATTCATTAACGTTTAGTACTGGGAAAAAGGAACTCCAATGTTCTACAAGTTCCAAATTATGTTTTATTTAAAAAGCCATTGTAAAATCTGTAAAAGAAAGATGTGATAAGTTCACGAACTATACATTTGTAAATCTAAGCTAGACGTAACCCCCAATGGAGAAGAGAGGTGTCTTCGAGCAATATCCAATGCGGACTTAAGGTTTACGACGCGATCAAAGTTGACGAACAGGAAAGAATTCTGGAACCTGAAAAAGGAAACATTTGGTGCTAAACGGAGTCCGAACGCAATCACACTCAAATTGCGTGAGACCATTCCAAGTAAAGGGGAATGCCATTATTACGTTTGAAGACTGCAATATTACGATTAATAGATGCACCTATGGACACGAAGCAATAAAGATGGATGACAAAATCAAACTCGTCATACCCTTGTTCAAAGGAGTGGAGATTTAAATCAACAGAAGTTGCACTGGGAAAGTGTAAAAAGCCGAAATAATGGTTATAAGAAGGAGAGCTGCCGTATTCACACCGTCGCCATCACCGGTAGATTTCGTTCCGACACTTCCTTAGATGTGACCGTCACCGTCCAGGTGAATAACATCGAAAAAAAAAGGAAATAACAATAAAACCAATTGTTATATGGAGTTTCGGCCATATGTTTAAATATATAATTATAACTCGCTCGCGTCAGAATCTAAAAAAAAGACTTAGCTACCAAGCAATACAAAAAAATAAGCAAATAAGCAATAAAGCAATACAAAACTAAGAAGAGTTGATGTAAACAAAGAAGCCAATGGCAAACCAATTACCAAACAAAAATGTAATAGAAATAATAGATTAGAAAGCACTCGCGAGTGAACATATTTATATAGCAAAATAATATGAGAAAAGACTATAAGAAGTATTAGTATGCTTTTGTTACATGGAACACTGGTTAATCAAAAGATATCTAATGAAATTCGGAGAGCAAAAGAAAAACACGTCTGTATGGTATATTGCCAAATAAAATGGCTTGCCTCCCACAAAAATAATAATTAATAAAAATAATGATTAGCAGTTGCCAAAAAAAAACAATTTAGCAATAAAAGAAATTAAATATAAAAAATAATCAACAATAAGAAAATTATAAAGAAAATAAATGAATTGAAATGAAAATCATAAGTATGAAAATTTAGAATAATGTCCAGTTAAACTAATTCTTTGTTTTGTTCTTTGTTTTGATTTTTGCATGATTTTTAATTTTGTTAAATTCTAATTTTTATAATGTGTAACTGTGTGGATGTATGTGTATAGCAATTTTGTGTATTTGTAATTTTGTGCATGTGTAATTTTGTGCATCACTTTTTATTTACACGTATGTTACAATTTTGTATAAGTTATAATTGTTTTATAGTTGCACTTTTCTTGATATAGTTTATAGATATGTATGTGTTGATGTATATGTGTTGATGTATATGTGTTGATGTACATATGTTGATGTATATAGTATGTGTTGATGTACATGTGTTGATGTATAAGTGTTGATGTACATGTGTTGATGTATATATATAGTTATAGATTATAGATGTAGAGGTTAGAACACAGCACTTTTTTAAAAAATTTTAACTTAACTCCACGTTTTTCTTGAATGTACGAACGAGTTTTCTGCTCAAATTTCCGCTTACATTCCTTGTCCATCGACGAAAGACAAGGACCCTTTGTCTGGTGATTGTCCAATTCCCAGAAATTAACTAGTTGTTCGTCCACCTAGTAGGAGTAGTAGATTAAGTAATAAATACCATAAACTGTAGTAGCATAATCTATTAATAACATAACCATAGAATAAGTATCGAACGTGCGTCTTTTCTTAAAGAGCCTACAAAATTTGGGATTCCACACAAGCCAAATATAAAATGGGTGAAAAAAAAAAATCGTAATGGAAACGTTGGACGCAAATGAATATTCAGCTGCGAGACTGGCTGAGGAAAATTGAATTGCCTTCATCAGTTAGCAAAACATACATGGCAGCCAGACTGAGTGAAGTTCCACTGGAAGTTCGCGGTGCACAGCCGCCAATTAGCAGACGATGCAGCGAGCGAACCAGAAGAGCCAAGTAACGGAACAGCAAGCGACTTTGAAGAGGCATCCAGCGAAACGGCAGGCGACGCAGAAGAAATAACGGACGAGACAGTGAATGAAATAACGGAGATCGACGACTTGTGACAACAGATGAGGCAAATTTTGAGTGAAAACAGCCAGTTAAAGCGAACAGAAAAAAGGCAACAACTGCAGCGAGCCCAATGATTTCATATTCGAACTCAAACTCAACAGGCATCGAACATGTTGCATAGCGTTGTAAAAGACATGTTACCGGAGTTTGATGGACAGACAGCAGCAAACATGTGGGTAAATCAACTAAAAGTCGTTGCAGAAACATTCGATCTGAATGACAATTTGATTTGTATGTTGCTGATGTCCAAATTAAAAGGAAACGCGCAATCATGGCTGTATGCCAGCAGCAGCCGAATAAACGGCGATGTGGAAGTGCTACTAAATCAGCTGACCGAGGCGTTCGGAGCAAAACAAAATAAAATTGTGTTGCGGCGACTCTTTGAGGACCCGAAATGGAAGCAATCAGAGAATTTCGCAACTTACTACAACGAAAAACTTCTTTTGGCGGCTCCAATTCAGTTGGCTACAGAAGAACTCTTGGACAACGTCATCGAGGGCATTCCAAATGACAGCCTACGTCAGCAGGCGTACATGCAGTGTTTTAAGGAGGCGTCCCAGGTGTTGAAGGCGTTTAACAAAATCACACTAACGGAGCGTAAGGTGAGCCAGCCACTGGCGCCAAAGTTGACAGGCCTACGTTGCTACAATTCCAATTCTGTAGGCCATTTCGCCTCCGAATGTAGTAAGCCCAAACGCGAAATTGGATCATGCTAGGGGAGTGGCAGTACGGAGCATAAGGTGGCGATGTGTCCCGATAACAAAAAGGATAAAAGCGATTCAGTAAGATATTTTAATATTTACTTTAGAGCAATAAGTAAAAGACATGTTACGGAGTTTGATGGACAGACAGCAGCAAACATGTGGGTAAATCAACTAAAAGTCGTTGCAGAAACATTCGATCTGAATGACAATTTGATTCGTATGTTGCTGATGTCCAAATTAAAAGGAAACGCGCAATCATGGCTGTATGCCAGCAGCAGCCGAATAAACGGCGATGTGGAAGTGCTACTAAATCAGCTGACCGAGGCGTTCGGAGCAAAACAAAATAAAATTGTGTTGCGGCGACTCTTTGAGGACCCGAAATGGAAGCAATCAGAGAATTTCGCAACTTACTACAACGAAAAACTTCTTTTGGCGGCTCCAATTCAGTTGGCTACAGAAGAACTCTTGGACAACGTCATCGAGGGCATTCCAAATGAGAGCCTACGTCAGCAGGCATACATGCAGTGTTTTAAGGAGGCGTCCCAGGTGTTGAAGGCGTTTAACAAAATCACACTAACGAAGCGTATGGTGAGCCAGCCACTGGCGCCAAAGTTGACAGGCCTACGTTGCTACAATTCCAACTCTGTAGGACATTTCGCCTCCGAATGCAGTAAGCCCAAACGCGAAATTGGATCATGCTATGGGAGTGGCAGTACGGAGCATAAGGTGGCGATGTGTCCCGATAACAAAAAGGATAAAAGCGATTCAGTAAGATATTTTAATATTTACTTTAGAGCAATAAGTAATGTTTGTGTCTCCACAGAATGTCTCATCAATTCGGGGAGCCCAATAAGTTTGACACAGTACGACGGCATGACTATCAGGTATCAAGAATCTTGTCTCATGCAGCGATCCTTATCTGCGTTTACGAACGGCCACAATATTTTATGACCTCACGTACACACATGTTTGCGATAAAGAGAAAGGATCGCAAGTGCAGCATATATAAAAAGGGATAAGTAAAATAACCACCACCGCGGTTTCTTACAACACCGCATTAGATTGTAAGAATCAGTTCTAAATACACTCACAAAGTGTAAACACGTAGAATCTTATACATAGACAGTTGAACTAAATTTTCTTTACAACCACCTTCATATAATATAGGCTCTTTAAGGATTCGTATCAAGAACGTTTACAACATTATGTGGAAATAAACCTAGTAAACATGCATTAAGACTTAAGAATTACTATGCTAAAATTAAGACAAATCGCACAATGCACCAAAAAAGTTCCGATTTCCACGAACTAGAGGAAGCGAGCCTTGCAAAGAATCTAGGTATACGCTGGGAAGCGAATACGGACGAATTATATTTTTCCCTCTCCGAAGTTATATATATATGTATATATGTAGTGAGTTTATTTTATAGTGTTACTTTATTGTTCAATGACAATAGTTTTTAGTACACTTTATATTGTTTAGTGACAATAGTTCTTGATTATTATTATTTAATTGGTTTAGCTCTAGTTGTATAAGTATATAGCGCGATTGAAAAACTTGCGACTGCTCTCGTTCACCATTTAACTCAAAGTGCCTCCTTTTGGTTCTTTCCGTTAATAAGCGTTGCCACTGCGCGTTACTCTCTTGCTCTCTGTTTTATTGTTCATTTTAGTTTCCTGATCTGGTTCGTTTCCCACAATCGGCCCTCCTGATACATCATTCGACCCGAATGAATTTCCCCACGACTTCATATATTCTGCGACTGTCGATGTCTTAAAAGGTCCATCACCGTCTCCAAGTTTTTCTACGTCATACCTTCCGTGCTTGTTTATCTTAACAACTTTGCGAAAATACGACAATCCTAAGAATCTTTGAACACCTTTTTTTATCATTTGGCAACGGAAAATTGACGATAGCACTTGTCTTCTCTCCAGACGGCTTAATAGTACCACACTCAACTATATACCCCAAAAAGTTAACTTTCTTCTGCAATACCTGACATTTCGACCAATTTATTTTTAATCCATTTCTACTGGCAACTCTTAACACCTTCTCAAGCTTTACCAATCCTTCACACACATTATTACTGGGTACAATCACGTCATCCATGTATACTACTACATCTCCACTGTTGATTAGTTCCCTTAAGACTGCCATTATGAATCGAGTAAAAACTGCAGGTGAGTTTGTAATACCGAAGGGCACATGCAGAAATTCATACTGTCCCTTTTGTGTTACAAAGGAGGTATATTTCTGCGATTCTAACTCAACGGGTACATGAAAGAAACCGTTAGTTAAATCTAAAGTCGTATACACCAAAGCACTCTGAAGCTTTTCAATAACAACGTCAACCTGCGGCATTGGAAAGTGATAACGAATTATCTTTTCATTTAATTTACGATAGTCACAACACAATCGTTTTTTCCCATTCTTTTTCGAAACAAGCACCACTGGTGATGTGTATTCCGACACACTCGGCTTTATAATCTTGTCACACAACCATTCCTGAATTTGATCATCCACAATCTTTTATTCACACTCTGCCAAACGTCTTGGTTGTTGGAATACTGGTAAATCATCGGTTAACAGTATTTTCATCTTCACTGGTGTCGAACAATTTCGAATTGGCTTATAATCTCCAATTAGACTTAAATCTTTTTCTTGTTGTGATAAATCAACCTCTTCAAATATGTCAGCCTGCTCCACACTCAACATGCACAAACTTTTAGTTCCCTGATCTGGTTCGTTTCCCACATATATGTAATATATATATATATATATATATGTAATATATATATATATGTTATATATGTTTATATATATATATATATATATATATATATATATATATATATATATATATATATAACATATATAACATATATATATATATATATATATTGAATTTATATATATATATATATATATATATATATATTGAATTTATATATATATGCACATGTCGGGTTATGAAAATCAGGGGCCTCGCTGTCCGTCCGTCCGACCGTCCGTCCAAATCAGCGTCACTCATATCTCATTTCAATATATAATTTTATGCAGCTGTGCGCAGTCAACGAGTCCACTTGCGTCTGCTTTGGCTTCTCAACGATTAATGCCTCACTTCAGTTTCGTGCAGCCTGCTTTGTGTCTTCTCAATTTTTGGCATTCCCTTTTCATTATATCGTTTTCCCTTTCTATCCAAGCAGCGCAAGCGGCCACGTTCAGCAACAGCTCAATCGCTCTCATTTTTGCAAAATCCCGTTCATAGATAATTCATCTATTCATCCTCACACATTGACAATAAATAGGAACACGCATAATAGCAAAGGGAACATGGAGAAGTAGTAAACAGTGACTACACGCATACTCATTACTTTCGCCACGACTCGGCCATTCTGACATTTACACGTCTTCGTGTAAGCTTTTGATACTGAGATACCAAGATATCAAGATCACATACTTTCGTCACTATTCAATATCATTTAATTTCATTAGTTTGACTTTAACAGCAAAACAGCTTTTATTTCATCGACTCTCCCGGACGGATCTCTCTTGTTACAAACCACAGGTGATACAGATATCTCTTCGTCTCGCTAGACGGATAACTCTTTATTTCTTATTCATCGTCTCACCTCGACGAATATCTCTCGTTCGCAAAAGAACTCATTGGCGGGTTTTTCTTTTCATTCAACTATTTCATTCAACTATTAACATACTCTTACTCACTCACACACTCACTCTTATCCCGACACTTAACATCTGTAGAACGATGGCTTGCCGACTGGAGAATTTCAATAAATGCACAAAAATGCAAGCAGGTTACCTTTACCTTAAACAAACAAACATGCCCACCACTGGTCTTGAATACCATATGCATTCCACAAGCCGACGAGGTAACATATCTGGGTGTTCATCTGGACAGGTGGGTCCAGGCACAAACATATGGAAGCCAAGACGAGACATCTTAAATTTAAAGCAAGGAACCACCACTGGCTCATAAATGCTCGCTCTCCACTTATTCTGGAGTTCAAAGCTCTTCTATACAACTCCGTCTTAAAACCTATCTGGACTTATGGCGCCGAGCTGTGGGGCAACGCATCCAAAAGTAACATAGACATTATTCAGCAAGCACAGTCATCAATTCTGCGAACTATCACTGGAGCGCAAACCTTCAGAAAAAAAAAAAAATTGTTGCAACACTATTGCACTAATTTTTATAGTATCATGCTAAGATACTATAATTAACTCTATTTAACATAAACATTATTCAGTGAGCACAATTAACAATTCCGAGAACTATAACTGGAGCGCCGTGGTAGCTTCGGAACGAAGACATACACAGAGACTTAAAAATCAAATTAGTAATCGAAGTAATAACTGAGAAGAAAATTAAATACCAAGAATATCTGACCATCCATCCAAATCTCCCCGCAAGAAAACTAATCCGAGTGTGCAGTCAAAGCCGGTTGCACCGCAACGACCACCCAGCCCAGCAATAAATTTATTAGGGCATTAATTACAAACACTATCACTAAGTGAAAGTTAACTAAACTAGATTAAGATTTGAATACTTATTGTTAGTCTCTTGATATTTTGGAATGAGCTAAGAATATATATTGCGTGTTCTCGCTCTGTCTAATGTTTCACTATTTCCGATGACCGCGAGAGTTGTTCAGTGGCTGAGTGGACTATGTCCCGGACTGTAAGGCTAACGATGTTGAGCGTGTTTGAGGTTCGATTGCTGCCGCGACCGACATGTGAAATTCTTTTGATTTTATTTATTTTGTATTAAATAAATTAAAAGCTCAAAAACATTAAAGACAAGCGTCGGCGGTGGGCGATTTTTAAGTTTTTGTTACAATATATCTGTAATTAGAACTTAGTTTTCTTGCGTTGGTACGCAACAGCATCTCCAAATCTAATTTTGCATATGTGAATGTACATACATGCGTGCAATAATGTGTGTTAAAGTGGGACGCGAATCCATACATGTGGATATGTATGTACGGGCGTCCCATTCGCACATTCATTATTTTATAAGGGCTTAGATTGAAGTTATGTTCTAGCATTCTAATTGCAAAATATTAAGAGCAAAACAAAATAACAACATCCAAAAAGAATCATATTGGACTTGAAAAGTCATAACAAACAAAATAGCTTAATTAACCATTAATGATATATGTTCGCAAAACTTGAGTTTGCGGTCTAAACGGACTCCTAGATCATCAACCAGGAAAATTCTTTCCAAGGTACAACCAGCATAATTGAGAGTACGGGAGGTCATTGATGAAAAGTGTAAAAAGCAGGGGACCTAAATGGCTTCCCTGGATCTGGACAGACAAGGACAGCGAAAATAATTTGAGCAATGGCTTACATAAGGAGTTTGCACAATATCTAAGTACGCAGGCGGGGATACCATCGGGACCTGGTGAAAAGACTGGTTTAACTAAGCTAAGATCCTTAAAGTGAACTTTCGTTCAGTAATGGTATAAAGATGCCATTTGAACTTGGTACACTATATGGATAAGAATGAATGCAGTGTTTTAAGGAGGCGTCCCAGGTGTTGAAGGCGTTTAACAAAATCACACTAACGAAGCGTATGGTGAGCCAGCCACTGGCGCCAAAGTTGACAGGCCTACGTTGCTACAATTCCAACTCTGTAGGCCATTTCGCCTCCGAATGCAGTAAGCCCAAACGCGAAATCGGATCATGCTATGGGAGTGGCAGTACGGAGCATAAGGTGGCGATGTGTCCCGATAACAAAAAGGATAAAAGCGATTCAGTAAGATATTTTAATATTTACTTTAGAGCAATAAGTAATGTTTGTGTCTCCACAGAATGTCTCATCAATTCGGGGAGCCCAATAAGTTTGACACAGTACGACGGCATGACTATCAGGTATCAAGAATCTTGTCTCATGCAGCGATCCTTATCTGCGTTTACGAACGGCCACAATATTTTATGACTTCACGTACACACATGTTTGCGATAAAGAGAAAGGATCGCAAGTGCAGCATATATAAAAAGGGATAAGTAAAATAACCACCACCGCGGTTTCTTAGAACACCGCATTAGATTGTAAGAATCAGTTCTAAATACACTCACAAAGTGTAAACACGTAGAATCTTATACATAGACAGTTGAACTAAATTTTCTTTACAACCACCTTCATATAATATAGGCTCTTTAAGGATTCGTATCAAGAACGTTTACAACATTATGTGGAAATAAACCTAGTAAACATGCATTAAGACTTAAGAATTACTATGCTAAAATTAAGACAAATCGCACAATGCACCAAAAAAGTTCCGATTTCCACGAACTAGAGGAAGCGAGCCTTGCAAAGAATCTAGGTATACGCTGGGAAGCGAATACGGACGAATTATATTTTTTCCCTCTCCGAAGTTATATATATATGTATATATGTAGTGAGTTTATTTTATAGTGTTACTTTATTGTTCAATGACAATAGTTTTTAGTACACTTTATATTGTTTAGTGACAATAGTTCTTGATTATTATTATTTAATTGGTTTAGCTCTAGTTGTATAAGTATATAGCGCGATTGAAAAACTTGCGACTGCTCTCGTTCACCATTTAACTCAAAGTGCCTCCTTTTGGTTCTTTCCGTTAATAAGCGTTGCCACTGCGCGTTACTCTCTTGCTCTAAAACATTGTCCATGTGTGCCATCGGAAAATTATCTCTTATAATTTTCTCATTTAATTTGCGATAGTCGCAGCATAGACGCTTTTTCCCATTTTTCTTAGCCACCAGGACTACGGGTGAAGCATACTCGGATGTACTTGGCTGTATGATACCTTCTTTTAACCATTCCCGCACCTGCTCATCTACAAAGTTTTGGTCACTATACGACTGTCGCCTGGGATGTTGATAAACTGGAACGTCATCTTTCAAAACAATTTTCATCTCAACAGGGGCATCTGTGTTACGAATTGGACAATATTGTTCGATCATCTCCAACACCGTTTTAGCTTCAGGCTGATTAAGATGAGATAAATCTACCTTAGAAGTTGCTATCAGCTCTTCCACACACATGCTTCGAAATTCGTCATTCACCTGACGATCAAATATCTTTCTATCCCTAATTTTACCTCCATCTTCAGTTTTCACTCTGATATTAAAGTGAGTACCACTTTTGGTAACCTTCATATCGACAGTGTCCAAAATTGTCCTACCTAAAATAGCATCGAAACCTATATCATGATCTTGAACCACATGAAATTCTACTTCCATTGGAATATCATCTATTAGAACGGATATAATAACACTTCCAATTGTTAAAATCCGACTTTCTCCAATTCCTGTCAAACTCTTTCCTTTACCAGTTATTTCTGCTGCTCCTAGACTCATGAAGACTTGTCTGCGCATTAAGCACAAATCAGCACCCGTGTCAACCAAACCTTTAAATATAATCTGTTTGTAAACAACGCTCTTCAATTCAAGACCTGAAAGAGTAAATTCACTGCCTAACGACACTCCTACTTTATCCTCTTGAACTACATTAGCATTTGTTTCTTTCTTGACATCTGTTTGTGCTGTACATTGTGCTGCTCGGTGTCCTGCCTGACCACATTTAAAGCAAACAAAATCTTTTTTCTTACAGTCTTTCATTACGTGAGAACTATCGCCGCATTTGAAACATTTCCTGGAAGCTTCAGACTTAACCTGACTTTTGCCTTGATCTTTCTTTTGCTCCTGACGTTCCCCAGCTGATTGATTCGATTTGCCAGATCTAGCTTTCTGATATATCTCGATTTGACGTTTCAGTTCCTGTATATTTCTGGCCTGGTATAACATAATCTTATTCCCTTTCGAATCTGGAATACCCTTTATGTAATAGTCAATTAAACTTGGCTCATCAATATTAATTGGTTTTGCGATTTCTTTCAGAGCATACAAATATTCAAATAATGATTCGTCTTTTCTCTGCTGACGCTGGTCCAATCTTCTATGAACCTCAGCTGATGACGCTTTGATTGAAAACTCTTCTCTCAACTTAGCCTTCAAAACAGTCCAACTACGAATATTCGCCTCACTACGCACAAACAGTTTAGCCGCTCCTGTAAGCATTTGCTTCGAATAGATAAAAAGTTGCAAATCACTCCATTGCTCTACACTTTATATTGTTTAGTGACAATAGTTCTTGATTATTATTATTTAATTGGTTTAGCTCTAGTTGTATAAGTATATAGCGCGATTGAAAAACTTGCGACTGCTCTCGTTCACCATTTAACTCAAAGTGCCTCCTTTTGGTTCTTTCCGTTAATAAGCGTTGCCACTGCGCGTTACTCTCTTGCTCTCTGTTTTATTGTTCATTTTAGTTCCCTGATCTGGTTCGTTTCCCACAATCGGCCCTCCTGATACATCATTCGACCCGAATGAATTTCCCCACGACTTCATATATTCTGCGACTGTCGATGTCTTAAAAGGTCCATCACCGTCTCCAAGTTTTTCTACGTCATACCTTCCGTGCTTGTTTATCTTAACAACTTTGTAAGGTCCTAGAAATTTTCCTTTCAACTTTAACCCAGTTCCGTACTGAGTACGCTTAATAGCTACTAAATCATCTATTTTATACATTTTTTCACCTTTACGTTTTAAATCAAAAACCCTTTTATTTTCTGTCTGTAACTGTTTTATGTTTTCGGAAGCTTTTGCGCGCACCAGCTCCCTCTCCTCATCTAACTCCTTCACTAAGGATTCCTTTATCAACAAATTAAGCTCTAGATCATTCGGAAGACGCATTTCAGTGCCAGTCAAGATTTTAAAAGGCGACACTAAAGTGCTTCTAGGCGGTGTACTATTGATTATTTGCTGCACTTTACTGACATGCTTATACCAGTCTCCTGCACTTTCATGACTTAACTTCGACAACATCGACATTACTGTCTTATGCATTCTTTCAACCTTACCATTGCCACGTGGTACACCTGTTGCAATCACTAGATGCTGAATTTTCTGTTCCTCGCAATACAACTTAAATGCCTGTGCAGTGAACGCAGTTCCCCTATCAGAGATAATCCGTAAAGGATTTCCAAAATTAGTAGCCTGACGCTCTAGACAACTTAAAACTTCCTCTGTTCCTGTGCTACGGGTGGGATAGAACAAATACAAATTTAGAAAAACCGTCAACAATAGCTAAAATGTGGTTGTAGCGCTTGCTCGTCATCTCCATTGGCCCAACATGGTCAATGTGATACGTCATCAACGGTCTATCTCCCTTTCCAATCGGGATCAAGAAACCTTCTTTCTTCCCAGCTTTCGAATTAAATACAATACACTCCACACAACTGTCGACAACACGAACAACTTTTTCCTTAAGCTTTGGTATGAAATAAGCTTTCTCAACTAAATCTTGCGTTTTCTTTGCAGCGAAATGTCCTTGCTTATGAGCAATCGTGATTATTTCATTTTCCATCTGCGACGGTACCACAATAAGCTCGCGATTAGGATCTTTAAAAAGTATTTCGTTTTCTATATAAAAATCTTCATACCCTTTATTTTCTACAAGGCTTCTCACTACTTTCGTCCATTCATCAAGTAGTTGTGCTTGTTTCAATCGATGTACAACAGTATCACTCAGCATATAACACGATACTCTACTCAACGCATCAACATGTCTCATTCTTGTCCCTGAGCGATGTTCTATTTGATAATCAAAGTCTTGAAGGTATAATTCCCACCTAGCTACCCTCAAAGGAACATCTTTCTTATTCATCGTCATTGTAAACGCGTTGCAGTCAGTCACAATCTTAAATTTCAAACCTAACACATACACACGCCACTTCATTAATGCACCGATAACTGCAAGAACTTCAAGCTCATAAGAATGATACTTTTCTTCACATTGGTTAGTCTTACGACTCATGTATTGAACCGGATGAAAGAAACAATCTTCCGGGTCTTTTTGTAACAATACACCACCGAAACCATATTTTGAAGCGTCTGTATGGATTTCCGTTTCTAATTTAGGATTGTACAATTTCAATACGGGATTAGAAGTTAATGCTACTTTCAACTGTTCAAATGCTATCGTTCTGCAGTACGTCAAATTCAAACTTTGTATTTTGCCTTAACAGGTCCGACAATGGCTTTGCAGTCACTGCATAGTCTTTGACAAATCTGCGAAAATACGACGTCAATCCTAAGAATCTTTGAACACCTTTTTTATCATTTGGCAACGGAAAATTGACGATAGCACTTGTCTTCTCTCCAGAAGGCTTAATAGTACCACACTCAACTATATACCGCAAAAAGTTAACTTTCTTCTGCAATACCTGACATTTCGCCAAATTTATTTTTAATCCATTTCTACAGGCAACTCTTAACACCTTCTCAAGCTTTACCAATCCTTCACACACATTATTACTGGGTACAATCACGTCATCCATGTATACTACTACATCTCCACTGTTGATTAGTTCCCTTAAGACTGCCATTATGAATCGAGTAAAAACTGCAGGTGAGTTTGTAATACCGAAGGGCACATGCAGAAATTCATACTAGTGCTGCAAAAGAATCGAAGAAGAATCGAAGAACACTATTACTATCCCGACTATCAGAAACTCATTCAAAACATTATAAATGAATGTGAAATCTGTAACTTAGCTAAAACTGAACATAGAAATACTAAACTAGCCTTCGAAACAACTCCAGAAACCTTCAACCCCAGAGACAAATATGTCATGGATTTCTATTTAGTAAATAACAAACAGTTTCTATCATGTATTGACATTTATTCTAAATACGCCTCCCTGATAGAAGTAAACAGTAGAAATTGGCTTGAAACTAAAAGAGCTATTTTACGCATATTTAACGATATGGGCAAACCCATAGAGATAAAAGCCGATAAAGACTCCGCTTTCATGTGCACTGCACTTAAACTCTGGCTAGATTCAGAGGGAGTAACTCTTAACGTTACGACAAGCAAAAATGGAATTTCTGACATTGAGAGATTTCATAAAACCGTCAATGAAAAATTAAGAATTATATTGAGTGAAAACGAACCTGAAAATCAATTTACAAAATTCGAGAAAATACTTCACGTATATAATCACAAAACAAAACATAATACAACAGGTCGAACACCAGCAGATATCTTTATTTTCGCAGGAACACCTGCCTATAACACTCAACAGAATAAAATAGATAAAATCGATAAGCTAAATGAAAATAGAACAGACTTCGGTATAGATACCAACTTCAGAGAATCCCCTCTGGTCAAGTCAAAGACAACCAACCCTTTTAGAAAAACAGGAAATATAAAACAGATAGATAACAAACACTTCGAAGAAACAAACAGAGGCAGGAAAATAATCCACTATAAATCTAAGTTCAAAAAGAAAAAGAAAACTAACAAAAGTAAATACGATAATATTAATTCCAGGCCTACTCCCGAGCATGATCCTCATGATATGCCTCCTAACAACGGTTAACGCACGAAACTTAGAAGTAACTCCTATCCAAGCTAAAAATGGTTATTTAATATTTCAAACCGGATCAATGGACTTACCCATAAGCTATGAATACCATTATTTATCCGTTAATTTAACCAAAACTGAAATTGTTTACGAAGAACTCATTAAGCAGGCTCAATATTTCGAGAATTTACAACAAATTAAGTACCTAATAGAAAAACTCAATAGGGAAATGAATGGTGTAAGAATCGCAAAACGCAGCAAACGTGGTCTTGCTAATTTTATGGGAACAATTTATAAGTACTTGTTTGGCACTCTAGACCAAGAAGATAAAGAAGAGTTGCAACAGCAAATAGGCGATATTTCCAGGAATAATGTACAAATAAGTGAGCTCAATCATGTAATAGACGCAATTAATAAAGGAATACAAGCAATAAATCATCTAGATCACCTCCGCGAACAAGAGCAAATGTTGGCTTTAGTAATCTTTAACCTGCAGCAATTCACAGAATATATAGAAGACATAGAGCTTGGTTTACAATTGACACGTTTAGGTATCTTCAACCTTAAACTCCTAAGACACGATTCATTAATTCACGTAAATTCAGAAAAACTCCTTAGTATCAAAACCTCTGCATGGCTCAAGTCTGACACTAATGAAATCTTGATAATTTCCCAAATTCCAAGAGAAATAATTAAAACTCCAATTTTTGAAATAGTACCATATCCAGACAAACAAAATAATGTACTAACAGAAACTACCCATGATAAATACTTTTCACATAATAACCAAACTTATACAGCAAGCTCCCAAAGCTTAGTCATAAACAAATGCATAACGGGTATATTGAATCAAATAGCAACACAATGTAGATATAGCAAAACACACTCTGACTTTGAAATCAAATACGTTGAACCAAATATAATTACAACTTGGAACCTTCCCAAGACAGTTTTAAACCAGAATTGTATTAATAGAGAAATCACAATAGAAGGCAACAATATGATTAAAGCGTTTAATTGCTCTGTTCAGTTAGAAGAAATATTAATTACTAATACAATGTTAGATTACACCCAGACCATTTATGTAAACAATAATGTAACTAAGTTAGAAGAGTCAAAGACCACCAATGAGTGTCCCAAATCTTCTAAAACTGAGGAAAACCCTCAAATCACCCCTTACATAGAAGAAGCCCTTCTAGCAATCTCCTCTAACTACGCCTTAGACGACGAGTTAAGAGAGTCCAATGTATTTAGATTAGAACATTTAAATGCAGAAGAAAGGGAACAACTTTCGCATGTCTTGCTTGAGTATAGTGATATTCAGTACAAGGAAGGTGAAAATTTGACCTTCACGAGTACGATTAAACACCCTATTCATACAAAACACGAAGACCCTATCTACAAAAAACCTTACAAGTATCCCCAAGCTTTCGACTTAGAAGTCAACAAACAAATTAACGAAATGATTGAACAAAAGATAATTAGAAAATCTAAATCTCCTTATTGTTCTCCGATTTGGATTGTCCCCAAAAAAGGTGACGCTTCTGGCAAAGCAAAATTTCGATTAGTCATAGACTATCGCAGTCTCAATGAAATAACCATTGATGACAAATTCCCCATTCCACTAATGGATGAAATATTAGACAAACTCGGACGTTGTCAATATTTCACAACTATTGATCTAGCTAAGGGTTTCCATCAAATCCAAATGGACCCGCAATCAATTCCCAAGACAGCATTTTCGACAAAACATGGACATTACGAATACACTCGTATGCCCTTTGGTCTAAAGAATGCACCAGCAACCTTTCAACGTTGCATGAACAACCTCCTAGAAGATTTGATCTACAAGGATTGTTTAGTCTATTTAGATGATATTATTATTTACTCCACTTCGTTGGAAGAACATATAACATCACTAAGAAAGGTATTTGATAAGCTTCGATCAGCCAATCTAAAGTTGCAACTTGATAAATGTGAATTTCTGAAGAAAGAAACAGAATTTCTCGGTCACATTATCACAACAGATGGCATTAAACCAAACCCCAATAAGATAAAAGCAATTGTCAATTTTCCAATTCCCAAAACAACAAAAGGAATAAAGTCTTTTCTTGGACTCTGCGGATTTTACCGTAAGTTCATTCCTAATTTTGCTAAGATAGCAAAACCCATGACAATAAAGCTAAAGAAAGGAGCAACAATCAATATAAACGATACTGATTACGTGTCCGCTTTTGAGAAACTTAAGGTACTCATCACGTCCGATCCCATTTTGATATACCCTAATTTTGAAAAGAAGTTCTCACTAACCACAGATGCAAGTAATATAGCTATAGGTGCTGTATTATCCCAAGAACATAGACCTATTTGTTACGCAAGCAGAACTCTAAACGAGCATGAACTCAACTATTCGGCAATAGAAAAGGAACTATTAGCTATAGTTTGGGCAACAAAATACTTTAGGTCCTACTTATTCGGTAGAAAGTTCGACATATTAAGTGATCATAGGCCACTTGTCTGGTTAAACAACATGAAAGATCCTAATATGAAACTGCAGAGATGGAAGATAAAACTCAATGAATATGATTACAATATTCAGTATCTACCTGGTAAAGAAAATCACGTAGCTGATGCCCTATCTAGAGTTCAAATCCAAGAAAACTTCCTAGGTGAGGAAAATACAGTTTCCCTTCCCACAGCAGCCACTGTGCATAGTGCACAAGAAGACAACCAAAGTCACATTTCCATAACTGAAAGACCCCTTAATTATTACAATAGACAGTTAGAATTTATAAGAGATAATCTCGACGATATACAAATAATAAAATATTTTCATAAAACAAGAATTAAAATTAGTTACAAAGAAATGACAGATACCCTCGCTAAAGAATTAATTAAAGAATACCTCTGCACTAAAAAAAGTGTTATCTATTTCCCCAATGAGGCCGATTTTCGAATCTTCCAAAAAGCTTATGTCCAAATAATAAATCCAGATAACCTCACTAAAACAATGAGAACCAGTGGTAAATTAATAGATCTTCAGACATATGCCCAGTTTAAAGAGATTGTTCTTAAAACGCATAAAGAATTATTACACCCTGGAATAGAAAAACTCATTCTTCAGTTCAAAGAACACTATTACTATCCCGACTATCAGAAACTCATTCAAAACATTATAAATGAATGTGAAATCTGTAACTTAGCTAAAACTGAACATAGAAATACTAAACTAGCCTTCGAAACAACTCCAGAAACCTTCAACCCCAGAGACAAATATGTCATGGATTTCTATTTAGTAAATAACAAACAGTTTCTATCATGTATTGACATTTATTCTAAATACGCCTCCCTGATAGAAGTAAACAGTAGAGATTGGCTTGAAACTAAAAGAGCTATTTTACGCATATTTAACGATATGGGCAAACCCATAGAGATAAAAGCCGATAAAGACTCCGCTTTCATGTGCACTGCACTTAAACTCTGGCTAGATTCAGAGGGAGTAACTCTTAACGTTACGACAAGCAAAAATGGAATTTCTGACATTGAGAGATTTCATAAAACCGTCAATGAAAAATTAAGAATTATATTGAGTGAAAACGAACCTGAAAATCAATTTACAAAATTCGAGAAAATACTTCACGTATATAATCACAAAACAAAACATAATACAACAGGTCGAACACCAGCAGATATCTTTATTTTCGCAGGAACACCTGCCTATAACACTCAACAGAATAAAATAGATAAAATCGATAAGCTAAATGAAAATAGAACAGACTTCGGTATAGATACCAACTTCAGAGAATCCCCTCTGGTCAAGTCAAAGACAACCAACCCTTTTAGAAAAACAGGAAATATAAAACAGATAGATAACAAACACTTCGAAGAAACAAACAGAGGCAGGAAAATAATCCACTATAAATCTAAGTTCAAAAAAGAAAAAGAAAACTAACAAAAGTAAATACGATAATATTAATTCCAGGCCTACTCCCGAGCATGATCCTCATGATATGCCTCCTAACAACGGTTAACGCACGAAACTTAGAAGTAACTCCTATCCAAGCTAAAAATGGTTATTTAATATTTCAAACCGGATCAATGGACTTACCCATAAGCTATGAATACCATTATTTATCCGTTAATTTAACCAAAACTGAAATTGTTTACGAAGAACTCATTTTAAGCAGGCTCAATATTTCGAGAATTTACAACAAATTAAGTACCTAATAGAAAAACTCAATAGGGAAATGAATGGTGTAAGAATCGCAAAACGCAGCAAACGTGGTCTTGCTAATTTTATGGGAACAATTTATAAGTACTTGTTTGGCACTCTAGACCAAGAAGATAAAGAAGAGTTGCAACAGCAAATAGGCGATATTTCCAGGAATAATGTACAAATAAGTGAGCTCAATCATGTAATAGACGCAATTAATAAAGGAATACAAGCAATAAATCATCTAGATCACCTCCGCGAACAAGAGCAAATGTTGGCTTTAGTAATCTTTAACCTGCAGCAATTCACAGAATATATAGAAGACATAGAGCTTGGTTTACAATTGACACGTTTAGGTATCTTCAACCCCAAACTCCTAAGACACGATTCATTAATTCACGTAAATTCAGAAAAACTCCTTAGTATCAAAACCTCTGCATGGCTCAAGTCTGACACTAATGAAATCTTGATAATTTCCCAAATTCCAAGAGAAATAATTAAAACTCCAATTTTTGAAATAGTACCATATCCAGACAAACAAAATAATGTACTAACAGAAACTACCCATGATAAATACTTTTCACATAATAACCAAACTTATACAGCAAGCTCCCAAAGCTTAGTCATAAACAAATGCATAACGGGTATATTGAATCAAATAGCAACACAATGTAGATATAGCAAAACACACTCTGACTTTGAAATCAAATACGTTGAACCAAATATAATTACAACTTGGAACCTTCCCAAGACAGTTTTAAACCAGAATTGTATTAATAGAGAAATCACAATAGAAGGCAACAATATGATTAAAGCGTTTAATTGCTCTGTTCAGTTAGAAGAAATATTAATTACTAATACAATGTTAGATTACACCCAGACCATTTATGTAAACAATAATGTAACTAAGTTAGAACCATTAGAGTATATCCAAGCAAAAGAAATAATCGAACAGCACGCTCAAACAAATAATATTTTTCAAGCAATAATAATCACAGCACTAGCCATAATAATTGTACTTGCTCTAATGTATTTCATTTACAAATATAAGACCATACCCCAAAAACTAATTGTAAAATTTAGAAACCCAAATCCAGAAAATGAAACCATTGTAAAACCAGAAATTGAAAATATTGTACCAACAGTAGATACCCCTGTATTGTACCCTAGAATAGGCGCCTGAGGACAGGCTTTTTTCTTAAGGATGGGGAAGTAACATATCCATTCTACACTACACTACACCACACATACACCACACAAAACTCAAATTATAAACAACACACTTACGCACACATAATTGTAAATCACACACATAAATTGTAAACACAACTCCCCAATTACTCTAAGCATAAAATATGTAAAACTATACCACTGTACCACAGAACATAAGCCCTTCGGTTAACCTCGGTCGTAAAAACCCGCGACATCATAAGGACCGCGACATAAACAATTATCCCCCCAAAATTCCGTGACATAAACAACTGTCCCCTAAAATTCTGTGACATAAACAATTGTCCCCTAAAATTCGGAGACAATAACAATTGTCCCCTAGACCACTCGAATTCGATCCTCGCGACCACTTGGCGTCGACCACTTGGCGAGCCAAGTAATAAAAACAAACCACCCAAATCGCCTCTCACGCGTTCGACTCAGGATTCTCCGATTACCGCTATTTTTCGGCAATCTCTCTCTTTCACGAGAACAAGAGTTTACAAACCCAAACTCTCTTAAATCTTTGCTCTTCGGCTAGGCCAAACAGCCTATAAAAACTCAAGCGCGCCTCCAGGCATTAGTTCAGTACTGAGTACGCTATCAACTGCGATAGCATCGCCTACTTCGACATTTAGAGGTATATTATCCCAACCCCGGGTTAATCCAAAGGCTTCGGTTCTTCTCGATAGAATTGAATAAAAAGTGTTAATTAATACAAAAAACCAACATAGTGTTTTTTTTTAATTAACCCTCGGTCTGAATACGTAATTATATATATATATATTCAATTTATATATATATGCACATGTCGGATTATGAAAATCAGGGGCCTCGGTGTCCGTCCGTCCGTCCGTCCGTCCATATCAGCGTCACTCATATTGTTTTTCACTATATAATTTAATGCAGCTGTGCGCAGTCAACGAGTCCACTTGCATCTGCTTTGGCTTCTCAACGATTAATGCCTCACTTCAGTTTCGTGCAGCCTGCTTTGTCTCTTCTCAATTTTTGGCATTCCCTTTTCATTATATCGTTTTCCCTTTCTAACCAAGCGCAAACGGCCACGTTCAGCAACAGCTCAATCGCTCTCATTTTTGCAAAATCCCGTTCATAGATAATTCATCTATTCATCCTCACACATTGACAATAAATAGGAACACGCATAATAGCAAAGGGAACATGGAGAAGAAGTAAACAGTGACTACACGCATACTCATTACTTTCGCCACGACTCGGCCATTGTGACATTTACACGTCTTCGTGTAAGCTTTTGATACTGAGATACCAAGATATCAAGATTACATACTTTCGTCACTATTCAATATCATTTAATTTCATTAGTTTGACTTTAACAGCAAAACAGCTTTTATTTCATCGACTCTCCTGGACGGATCTCTCTTGTTACAAACAACAGGTGATACAGATATCTCTTCGTCTCGCTAGACGGATAACTCTTTATTTCTTATTCATCGTCTCACCTCGACGAATATCTCTCGTTCCCAAAAGAACTCATTGGCGGGTTTTTCTTTTCATTCAACTATTTCATTCAACTATTAACATAATCAAGTTTTTGACCCAAAACACACATAAGCTACTGAAGTCGTACCTATACAATAGAGTGTTTGCAATAAGATGCAATACAAGCACCTCACGAGACTGCGCAATCGAAGCTGGAGTGCCACAAGGCAGTGTTCTGGGTCCAATCCTATACACCCTGTATACGGCGGAATTCCCCACAAACTACAATCCAACAACCTCTACGTTCGCTGATGATACCGCGATACTCAGTCGTTCCAAATGCCCAACAAAAACCACGGCACTCTTATCCCGACACTTAACATCTGTAGAACGATGGCTTGCCGACTGGAGAATTTCAATAAATGCACAAAAATGCAAGCAGGTTACCTTTACCTTAAACAAACAAACATGCCCACCACTGGTCTTGAATACCATATGCATTCCACAAGCCGACGAGGTAACATATCTGGGTGTTCATCTGGACAGGCGGGTCCAGGCACAAACATATGGAAGCCAAGACGAGACATCTTAAATTTAAAGCATGGAACCACCACTGGCTCATAAATGCTCGCTCTCCACTTATTCTGGAGTTCAAAGCTCTTCTATACAACTCCGCAAGAAAACTAATCCGAGTGTGCAGTCAAAGCCGGTTGCACCGCAACGACCTCCCAGCCCAGCAATAAACTTATTAGGGCATTAATTACAAACACTGTGTTAAAGTGGGACGCGAATCCATACATGTGGATATGTATGTACGGGCGTCCCATTCGCACATTCATTATTTTATAAGGGCTTAGATGCGGTTATGTTCTAGCATTCTAATTGCAAAATATTAAGAGCAAAACAAAAAAGAATCATATTGGACTTGAAAAGTCATAACAAACAAAATAGCTTAATTAACCATTAATGATATATGTTCGCAAAACTTGAGTTTGCGGTCTAAACGGACTCCTAGATCATCAACCAGGAAAATTCTTTCCAAGGTACAACCGGCATAATTGAGAGTACGGAAGGTCATTGATGAAAAGTGTAAAAAAGCAGGGGACCTAAATGGCTTCCCTGGATCTGGACAGACAAGGACAGCGAAAATAATTTGAGCAATGGCTTACATAAGGAGTTTGCACAATATCTAAGTACACAGGCGGGGGATACCATCGGGACCTGGTGAAAAGACTGGTTTAACTAAGCTAAGATCCTTAAAGTGAACTTTCGTTCAGTAATGGTATAAAGATGCCATTTGAACTTGATACACTATATGGATAAGAATGAATGCTCGGCGTAGAAAAAGAATAAGTTGTTTAAAAAACCTAGCAAACATATCGGCCATGGCGTGATCTGTGTCCGCCTCTGCGTTATCAAACGAAAGTTTAGAAGGAAAGACCGCTGACCTACGCTTCATGTTAACAAAACTATAAAATTTTTTTTGGGATTCTGAAAAAACTGAAACCTACATCTGGTCAAATACTTTTTATAACATTTCGCATTAAGCACGGTAAAATTTGCCCGAACAGTTAGGTAGTGGGTACCCAAGTCGAAATTCACTTCGAAAGAGGGATGATAAGGATCTTCCGGAAGGGAAAGGGGTTGTACCCTATCTACAATCACCTTGAAAGGATCAGAGGTGAAACATAAATCAAGCAATTTGTTCAGAGAGTTTTTGACATGATTGACCTGCGACAAAGACATGTCAAAGAAACCGTCAAATAGGTCATGTTGCCGGGAAGGCAAAAGGAAATTTCCTTCAGCACTAGATGTCCAATTACATTCTGGGATATTAAAGTCGCTCAGTACTATGAAGTGATCTTTGTATGATAACAGGTTAAAAATAGTCTTAATTGCAGACAAGTGTTGCGAAAAGACTGATAATTCCCATGACGGCGGAATATAGGAGCAGGTTAAATACATGAAAAAAAACGGGAAAGTATAGTTTTACACAAATTATTTGAATGTCAAATTAAAACTGCGGTTGTAAAAGGTCCGACTCAATGTTGGAGTCTACTGCAATCAGTACTTCACCACCTCGTCGGTCAGGTCGATCAAGCCTATATGTTGTATACCTATCTAGAAAAACTTCAGAGCTTAGAATCTCTGGTTTTAACCAGGTTTCGGTAAAAGAAATAATTTGGGAAGAAAAGACAAGACTATTAAGATATAGACTAGAGATTTTAATACAGACACCTCTAACATTTTGATAGGAAAGAATTAAAGTGTAAAGTTTTTGTAGGACACGAACTTAGTTTTTTGTCGTCGTCTTATTAGGCACAGTGGTCTGGTTCGGCAAAGTGAGTCTAATCGGCTGATTCTTTTTCTCTTTGTCTCGAATTCTTTAACCATAATATGAGCTGGCCAAAAATCTGCCGTGCATATTCATTGAGGACACAAAGTTTAAAGGATGATACGTCCCGTTCATAATAGAACTTAAATTTTTCCACCTTTATCTCAGTGGCTTGTATTTTAGCTTGAATATAAGCCATGACATCATCAGATGTGAGATCACGGGCAAGCCTGGAAATAAAGATTTGCTTCCTCGGGGGAATCCCTACAAGAGGCTTGGGCACCACTGATAAAGAATCAGTGGTTGTAGCTCTGGGTAAAGCAGACACAGGTATGTCAGGTGATAACGTAGAGGGCACGTTTGGCGTCATTGGCTGCAGAGACTCGTTGTTGACAGATTCGGGAACCGAATTCTTCTGAGCCGCCGATTTCGTTACCACAGATGTGGTGATCGGTTTCAACGGCTGTGTCAACGGAGTACTATGCTGAGCGGAGGCGGTCGAACGCAGAATAGCAGCAGACAGGGTTTCTTCTTTGCGCGTAGATTTTTTTTTGCGCTTCGGAGACTCACTCAACAGCTGAAGGCCATTAAATTCCGAGTCCAGCTTAGAGAACTGTTAAGATGGCGTACGAAAACCAATAAACAATTCCCTAAAGCCTTTCCGTGTCTGCCGCATGAAAGATCTCATTTCATTCTGCACCTCACGATACTCCTCACAGTAATAGTGCAGCCGAATGCGCTTAGCTAAAGCATCAGCGCTTACAAATTGAGTTCAAAAATTACATTTTTGATTTACGCGGACGGTGGGCGTGGCACCTAACATTTGAAATAAACTTGATCTGCTTATAGTACACAGGAGTCTTCCTGCCAAATTTGGTAACTCTAGCTTTTATAATAGCTGAGATCTGTGCGTTCACACAGACAGACGGACAGACGGACAGACAGACAGACAGACATGGCTCAATCGACTCGGCTTGTGATCCTGAGCAAGAATATATATACTTTATGGGGTCTCTCACGCCTTCTTCTGCCTGTTACATACATTTGCACAAAGTTCATATACCCTTTTTGACCATTTTCAATGGTCGAAGGGTATAAAAAAGAGAGCAAATGCTAAGTAGGCGAGAGCACTAGATGTCGTTACAGTAACTGCAACAACAAATGCATAGCGCAAACGAAAGTAGGAGAGAGAGAGAGAGCGAACTGAAAAGAGCAAGCGCGCTCGCGACAGAATCTAAAAAAAAAGACTAAGCTACCAAGCAATACAACAACAAAACTAAAAAGAGTTGACGTAAACAAAGAAGAACACGTATGTTCCAATTTTGTATAAGTTATAATTGTTTTATAGTTGCACTTTTCTTGATATAGTTTATAGATATGTATGTGTTGATGTATATGTGTTGATGTATATGTTGATGTACATGTGTTGATGTATATAGTATGTGTTGATGTACATGTGTTGATGTATATGTGTTTATGTACATGTTTTGATGTATATACATAGTTGTAGATTATAGATGTAGAGGTTAGAACACAGCACTTTTTTAAAAAATTTTAACTTTTAACTCCACGTGCGTCTTTTCTTAAAGAGCCTACAAAATTTGGGATTCCACACAAGCCAAATATAAAATGGGTGAAAAAAAAAATCGTAATGGAAACGTTGGACGCAAATGAATATTCAGCTGCGAGACTGGCTGAGGAAAATTGAATTGCCTTCATCAGTTAGCAAAACATACATGGCAGCCAGACTGAGTGAAGTTCCACTGGAAGTTCGCGGTGCACAGCCGCCAATTAGCAGACGATGCAGCGAGCGAACCAGAAGAGCCAAGTAACGGAACAGCAAGCGACTTTGAAGAGGCATCCAGCGAAACGGCAGGCGACGCAGAAGAAATAACGGACGAGACAGTGAATGAAATAACGGAGATCGACGACTTGTGACAACAGATGAGGCAAATTTTGAGTGAAAACAGCCAGTTAAAGCGAACAGAAAAAAGGCAACAACTGCAGCGAGCCCAATGATTTCATATTCGAACTCAAACTCAACAGGCATCGAACATGTTGCATAGCGTTGTAAAAGACATGTTACCGGAGTTTGATGGACAGACAGCAGCAAACATGTGGGTAAATCAACTAAAAGTCGTTGCAGAAACATTCGATCTGAATGACAATTTGATTTGTATGTTGCTGATGTCCAAATTAAAAGAAAACGCGCAATCATGGCTGTATGCCAGCAGCAGCCGAATAAACGGCGATGTGGAAGTGCTACTAAATCAGCTGACCGAGGCGTTCGGAGCAAAACAAAATAAAATTGTGTTGCGGCGACTCTTTGAGGACCCGAAATGGAAGCAATCAGAGAATTTCGCAACTTACTACAACGAAAAACTTCTTTTGGCGGCTCCAATTCAGTTGGCTACAGAAGAACTCTTGGACAACGTCATCGAGGGCATTCCAAATGACAGCCTACGTCAGCAGGCGTACATGCAGTGTTTTAAGGAGGCGTCCCAGGTGTTGAAGGCGTTTAACAAAATCACACTAACGGAGCGTAAGGTGCGCCAACAACTGCCGCCAAAGTCGCCAGGCATACGTTGCTACAATTGCAACTCTGTAGGCCATTTCGCCTCGGAATGCAGTAAGCCCAAACGCGAAATTGCACCAAAAAAGTTCCGATTTCCACGAACTAGAGGAAGCGAGCCTTGCAAAGAATCTAGGTATACGCTGGGAAGCGAATACGGACAAAATTATATTTTTCCCTTTCCGAAGTTATATATATATATATATGTTATATATACATGTTATATATATATATATATATATATATATATTCAATTTATATATGTCGGCAATAGGGGAGTCTTATCCATTTTATTTGTAAGTTTCACAATTTTGGTACAGCAGCACAGCAAGTTCCGATTTATTCCACCAGCTAAACTTCACTGAGGTGATTTTCTCCTTTTCTAATCCTCCTCATATTCTATTCGGTCTATACACAACACTGGCGTTCACTATATTGTCATCCCTCTCTAACACACTATTTATGACAACTAGATCGGACCTCACTCAGCTGCAGAGGCCGTCTGCGCCTCTGCTGCAGTGCTTCTCAGAATTTCACCACAATGCTACAATTTCATCAGATTGTGAAATCATGGTAACGGTTCCCAAAATTCCTGGGGACGCGCTCCGACACGGCCTTCCTGACCTATCACACGTCCTCGTGTGTCTAATCCACCGTTCAAGTCAAACTCACAATATTTTATCAACTTAATTCCAATTCATTTAACAAACTTCAATGTATTTCTCTCTTACATTTATTAACTTATAGAGCCGCTTACACAAACATTGATTGACAACTCATCTCATGATTGATTTTTCTTTTACAAACTTAATTATAAAGACATCTCCAATTTACGTATCAAAACTTCAAACTATTCATATTTTCCATAACTTTACTTTCACATATCAACATTGGCGTGTCTTCTCTCACACCCAATCTCTTGACCCCCGCCATAACACTTCTCGTCCCTGCGAGATAGCTGTTATAGTGCGGTCATTACTCTTTTTTGAACGCACGCCATTTCATTCGTGCCGTTTATCAAATCTTTCCCCTCTTGGTACACAGATGCACGTTCACTAGTGACATCTTTCAACTTTTCTCCCTGTTGGGTGTCACCATTACATTCTGCTGTCAATCGTCTGTCTGGTAGAGCTCTTAGCCATTCATGCGAATATTTGTATGTTCGCTTATTAACTAACGACTTCAACTCGTATCGATCACCATCTAGTACATTAATTACCTGAAATGGGCCCTTAAATTTGGGGTCAAGCTTCGTTTGATGCCGCTCCTCGCTTTTCAGTAACACATGATCTCCTACCTTATACGGAACTATTTTTGCCTTGTTTTTATCAAACCTTTGTTTATACATAGACAGTTGAACTAAATTTTCTTTACAACCACCTTCATATAATAAAGGCCTTTTAAGGATTCGTATCAAGAACGTTTACAACATTATGTTGGAAATAAACCTAGTAAACATACATTAAGACTTAAGAATTACTATGTTGAAATTAAGACAAATCGCACAATGTACCAAAAAAGTTCCCATTTCCACGAACTAGAGGAAGCGAGCCTTGCAAAGACTCTAGGTATACGCTGGGAAGCGAATACGGACAAAATTATATTTTTCCTCTCCGAAGTTATATATATATATATATATATATGTATGTAATATATATATACATGTTATATATATATGTTATATATATATATATATTCAATTTATATATATATGCACATGTCGGATTATGAAAATCAGGGGCCTCGCTGTCCGTCCGTCCGTCCGTCCGTCCATATCAGCGTCACTCATGTCGTTTTTCACTATATAATTTTATGCAGCTGTGCGCAGTCAACGAGTCCACTTGCATCTGCTTTGGCTTCTCAACGATTAATGCCTCAATTTTTGGCATTCCCTTTTCATTATATCGTTTTCCCTTTCTAACCAAGCGCAAGCGGCCACGTTCAGCAACAGCTCAATCGCTCTCATTTTTGCAAAATCCCGTTCATAGATAATTCATCTATTCATCCTCACACATTGACAATAAATAGGAACACGCATAATAGCAAAGGGAACATGGAGAAGAAGTAAACAGTGACTACACTCATACTCATTACTTTCGCCACGACTCGGCCATTCTGACATTTACACGTCTTCGTGTAAGCTTTTGATACTGAGATACCAAGATATCAAGATCACATCTTAAATTTAAAGCAAGGAACCACCACTGGCTCATAAATGCTCGCTCTCCACTTATTCTGGAGTTCAAAGCTCTTCTATACAACTCCGTTTTAAAACCTATCTTGACTTAGGGCTCCGAGCTGTGGGGCTACGCATCCAGAAGTAACATAGACATTATTCAGCAAGCACAGTCATCAATTCTGCGAACTATCACTGGAGCGCAAACCTTCAGAAAAAAAAAAAAAATTGTTGCAACACTATTGCACTAATTTTTATAGTATCATGCTAAGATACTATAATTAACTCTATTTAACATAAACATTATTCAGTGAGCACAATTAACAATTCCGAGAACTATAACTGGAGCGCCGTGGTAGCTTCGGAACGAAGACATACACAGAGACTTAAAAATCAAATTAGTAATCGAAGTAATAACTGAGAAGAAAATTAAATACCAAGAATATCTGACCATCCATCCAAATCTCCCCGCAAGAAAACTAATCCGAGTGTGCAGTCAAAGCCGGTTGCACCGCAACGACCACCCAGCCCAGCAATAAATTTATTAGGGCATTAATTACAAACACTATCACTAAGTGAAAGTTAACTAAACTAGATTAAGATTTGAATACTTATTGTTAGTCTCTTGATATTTTGGAATGAGCTAAGAATATATATTGCGTGTTCTCGCTCTGTCTAATGTTTCACTATTTCCGATGACCGCGAGAGTTGTTCAGTGGCTGAGTGGACTATGTCCCGGACTGTAAGGCTAACGATGTTGAGCGTGTTTGAGGTTCGATTGCTGCCGCGACCGACATGTGAAATTCTTTTGATTTTATTTATTTTGTATTAAATAATTAACAATTAACAATTCTGAGAAATATAACTGGAGCACCGTGGTACCTTCGGAACGAAGACATACACAGAGACTTAAAATCAAATTAGTAATCGAAGTAATAACTGAGAAGAAAATTAAATACCAAGAATATCTGACCATCCATCCAAATCTCCCCGCAAGAAAACTAATCCGAGTGTGCAGTCAAAGCCGGTTGCACCGCAACGACCTCCCAGCCCAGCAATAAATTTATTAGGGCAATAATTACAAACACTGTGTTAAAGTGGGACGCGAATCCATACATGTGGATATGTATGTACGGGCGTCCCATTCGCACATTCATTATTTTATAAGGGCTTAGATGCGGTTATGTTCTAGCATTCTAATTGCAAAATATTAAGAGCAAAACAAAAACAGGTTAAAAATAGTCTTAATGGCAGACAAGTGTTGCCGATGACGGCGGAATATAGGAGCAGGTTAAATACATGAAAAAAACGGGAAAGTATAGTTTTACACAAATTATTTCAATGTCAAATTGAAACTGCGGTTGTAAAAGGTCCGACTCAATGTTGGAGTCTACTGCAATCAGTACTTCACCACCTCGTCGGTCAGGTCGATCAAGCCTATATGTTGTATACCTATCTAGAAAAACTTCAGAGCTTAGAATCTCTGGTTTTAACCAGGTTTCGGTAAAAGAAATAATTTGGGAAGAAAAGACAAGACTATTAAGATATAGACTAGAGATTTTAATACAGACACCTCTAACATTTTGATAGGAAAGAATTAAAGAGTAAAGTTTTTGTAGGACACGAACTTAGTTTTTTGTCGTCGTCTTATTAGGCACAGTGGTCTGGTTCGGCAAAGTAAGTCTAATCGGCTGATTCTTTTTCTTTTGTCTCGAATTCTTTAACCATAATATGAGCTGGCCAAAATCTGCCGTGCATATTCATTGAGGACACAAAGTTTAAAGGATGATACGTCCCGTTCATAATAGAACTTAAATTTTTCCACCTTTATCTCAGTGGCTTTTATTTTAGCTTGAATATAAGCCATGACATCATCAGATGTGAGATCACGGGCAAGCCTGGAAATAAAGATTTGCTTCCTCGGGTGAATCCCTACAAGAGGCTTGGGCACCACTGATAAAGAATCAGTGGTTGTAGCTCTGGGTAAAGCAGACACAGGTATGTCAGGTGATAACGTAGAGGGCACGTTTGGCGTCATTGGCTGCAGAGACTCGTTGTTGACAGATTCGGGAACCGAATTCTTCTGAGCCGCCGATTTCGTTACCACAGATGTGGTGATCGGTTTCAACGGCTGTGTCAACGGAGTACTATGCTGAGCGGAGGCCGTCGAACGCAGAATAGCAGCAGACAGGGTTTCTTTCAACATTTTTGATTTACGCGGGCGGTGGGCGTGGCACCTAACATTTGAAATAAACTTGATCTGCTTATAGTACAGAGGAGTCTTCCTGCCAAATTTGGTAACTCTAGCTTTTATAATAGCTGAGATCTGTGCGTTCACACAGACAGACGGACAGACGGACAGACAGACAGACAGACATGGCTCAATCGACTCGGCTTGTGATCCTGAGCAAGAATATATATACTTTCTGGGGTCTCCCACGCCTCCTTCTGCCTGTTACATACATTTGCACAAAGTTAGTATACCCTTTTTTGACCATTTTCAATGGTCGAAGGGTATAAAAAAGAGAGCAAATGCTAAGTAGGCGAGAGCACTAGCTGTCGTTACAGTAACTGCAACAACAAATGCACAGCGCAAACGAAAGTAGGAGAGAGAGAGAGAGCGAACTGAAAAGAGCAAGCGGGCTCGCGACAGAATCTAAAAAAAGACTTAGCTACCAAGCAATACAACAACAAAACTAAGAAGAGTTGATGTAAACAAAGATGCCAATAGCAAACCAATTACCAAATTACCAAACAAAAATGTTTGACTAATTTAATAGAAAGCACTCGCGAGTGAACATATTTATATAGCAAAATAATATGAGAAAACACTATAAGAAGTATTAGTACGCTTTTGTTACATGGAACACCGGTTAATCAAAAGATATCTAATGAAATTCGGAGAGCAAAAGAAAAACACGTCTGTATGGTATATTGCCAAATAAAATGGCTTGCCTCCCACAAAAATAATAATTAATAAAAATAATGATTGGCAGTTGCCAAAAAAAACAATTTAGCAATAAAAGAAATTAAATATAAAAAATAATCAACAATAAGAAAATTATAAAGAAAATAAATGAATTGAAATGAAAATCATAAGTATGAAAATTTAGAATAATGTCCAGTTAAACTAATTCTTTGTTTTGTTCTTTGTTTTGATTTTTGCATGATTTTTAATTTTGTTAAATTCTAATTTTTATAATGTGTAACTGTATGGATGTATGTGTATAGCAATTTTGTGTATTTGTAATTTTATGCATGTGTAATTTTGTGCATCACTTTTTATGTACACGTATGTTCCAATTTTGTATAAGTTATAATTGTTTTATAGTTGCACTTTTCTTGATATAGTTTATAGATATGTATGTGTTGATGTATATGTGTTGATGTATATGTGTTGATGTATATGTGTTGATGTACATGTGTTGATGTATATAGTATGTGTTTATGTACATGTGTTGATGTATATGTGTTGATGTACATGTGTTGATGTATATACATAGTTATAGATTATAGATGTAGAGGTTAGAACACAGCACTTTTTTAAAAAATTTTAACTTTTAACTCCACGTTTTTCTTGAATGTACGAAAAAGTTTTATTTCAGACTCCACGTCTGATCTTTGCGAATGCCCGAAGAGAAAAGAACTCGCGTAAGTGTTTCTCGAGCAGTGCAAAAGCTTATCAGGAACTCAAAGTTCTAATTGAAGCTTTGAACCGTTTAGAGTTGAATTGGAGTCTACTGATAATAACTCCGAATTATCGAGATAAGAAATTTATAAGAAATTACTATTGAATTTAATATAATAAAAAACGCTTAAGTATATTATAAGCCAGCCCATCAACCAAATAGCGAAACACTTTTATTGTTGTTTGCCTGTTCAATAATTATTTTATTTAAGCAACCGATAGAACCAACCGCAGTGTCTCGTTGTCTGCAAGCGAATAGAACGATTACTTTATAACATGCATGTGAATGGTAAACAATGCCATGTGAATGTCAAACAACGACATGGTCCTCTTAATTCCATTACTCCTCACATACACAGAATTTTGTATAAGTGTGACTTTTGTATTTTCAACACGCCATCTCAAAAATCACACTGATACAAATTGATTAAAAATTAATGAAATGAAAAATTACTTTCAGACGAGTGCGTGCGTTTTCTAATGGTTGTATTCTTATTCTTTTCTTTTTTCTCTGGGGCTACTTTCATTGAACCAGCATTTGCTGCAAAGAATTGGGGAAACCCACTAAAACCCAATTAGTTCAATCAAATAAAAAATTTAACAAGATTCACTTAAATAAACATAGTAATAGTTAGTCTAGTAATTGTTTTGGTTTGATTATGGTTATATATGTATATATAAAAGTTTCAAAAATTCATTTTGCTCTTTTTGATTATTTTCATCATTTAAGATTCAGTTAGATAAACATAGTAATGATTACACTAGTAATTGTTTTATTTGATTATGGTTATATATATATAAAAGATTCAGACTTCATATAAAAAAATTAATTTTGCTCATTCAGATTATTTTCATCATTCAAGATTCAGTTAGATAAACATAGTAATGATTAGACTAGTAATTGTTTGATTTGATTATGGTTATATATATATAGTAACATATGTACCATAGTTCACCACTTGATCACATATACACACTCACATACACTCACAACAAAAAACCACTTACATCCCTCTAGTACGGCTGGCGGTAGTCGTTGTACTTTCGTCAACGCAGCGTTCGCGTATTTACGGCGATGCGTCGTGTCACAAACGATTGAGTCCGAATGCTGAACAGAGTGACAGAGAGAGACGCGCAAAAATTGTGTGTGACGCGTGCCAAGTGCGATTACGCTTATGTCTTTTGTGTCTTTGCTTTGTTTCGGTTGCAATTTTTGGCACGCGTCACATAAACGAGTGCAAATTGAAGCAGTGAGCAGCTACATTAAAACGAAAAAATGTCGAGCCCAAAAGTGAAGTGATTTAATCCTTCTCCACTGAGTAACTAAATCAAAAAAATTTCTTTATTTTACAAATTATAATTAGTTTATTCAATTACAGGAGAAAATATAGCTTGCGTTGACCGTCCCTGGACAGCGAGGGTAGAGAGCTTGGAGAAAAAAATTGACATGCAGACTGGTAATAAAAAACATTGTTCACGCATTCTAATAAAAATTAACTTATTGTGCATCTTTTCAGAAATAATAAAAAGCCAACAAGCTCAATTAAAGGGAAAGGAAGCAAATTCAAATTAGTTATTTAAGTACGCTTAATTTTAATATAAACATTTAATAACGAGAACTTTTAATTGTTTGTAAATCGGTCAAACGGGGGACAATAATGTCTACTTTCTGCACGCCTCGGCGGCAATAGAGGGGTCGATAACGTCCCTTTTATAAACGGCAAAGCGGCAATAGAGGGGTCGATAATGTCCCTTTTATAAACGGCAAAGCGGCAATAGAAGGGTCGATAACGTCCCTTTTATCAACGCCTCGGCGACTGTTAAGGGGTCGATAACGTCCGTTCTATGAACGCCTCGGCGGCAGTCGAGCGTCGCTTATGCACGTATTGAGCGGACATCGCCGAACAAAATACGGTTGTCAAACGCATTGAGTGGTAGTCTAGCGAGCGTCGACGACAGTCACAAAATCCATCGACGCAGCGTAGACGATGGGTCGGTCGGCCGTACTAGAGGGATACATCAACTTGCCAGTTGTACTTAGCATTTATGTCAAATATTTATGTATTGCATCAGAACCACTTCAGCCTACTTAGACATAAACATCCGCATTCGCAAATTCGGCGACAATAACAAATCAACCTACTCTGATCAATTGTAAACATTCTCACGAGAAGGGTCAAAACCGCTAACGCGCTCAAAAGAGAGCCTTATGTACGCCCAACATAGAAGTAAATAAGTTTCAGCCAAGGGTTTGCTAAGCTTAGATTCAGATTTAATTCCGCCTTCAACTGTAAGACACGAATTGTCTCTTAAGTTCTTGGTTCCAATAAAAATATATATTTTTTGAAAACTTTAAACCGCGGACGTGTAATTGGCGCAGTCGGTAGGATATTAGTTAAATCGATAATTAGTATCCGCCAAAGAACCGTGTGTGATATAAAACCTTCGTTTGGGTAACTAATTAAAAGTTACAGGAAGGCTACAATCCGCGAAAAACAAACTCAGTGCTTAGTGAAACACTCCAAATTAGTAGCCCACTCTAAAAAGTGTGACCGCTACTGGAAGTTAAATTTTTTTTAAATTTTTACATAAAGTGCTGCTGTGAAGACCACTAAAGGACAATCGTTGTCCCAGGTCAAACCCAACAAACAATCAACCAACCCAACCCTTAAAACAAAAAATAAAACCCTAGCACAAGTGCTAAGCGAGTAAATAAAAACTTTAATATGGCGCAACAGTAACAACCACAACAACAAACTCAACTACAACAAGTTTAATTTTTATCAGAAAATCATCTGAACCAAGCCCTTGGTCAGATTAGACAAATACCAACATTCACTGGTATCACGTCGGAGTTAAGCTCTTTTATAAGACGAATAGAGTTCATTCGTGACCTATACCCAACAACTGATGCCCGGCAAGGACACATCATATTCAGTGCCATCATGAGGCAAATCGGAGGTGAGGCTCAGCGAGTGTCCCAACTGAGCTCAGCTAACACATGGAACGATCTGAAGGAAGCCCTTATTTCGGAATTCAGGACACAGACACCTTTTGAGGAACTGCTAAGATGACTCTACACCATTTACTGGATCGATTCGTAAGTTTACAGAAGAACTCGAAGAAAAATGTTCTGTAATAACGAATAAGCTAGATTTAGAAAACAACCCATTCAATAACCACATATGTATATACCAACGGCATGAATAACACCGTAAAAGATGTAATAACAAGAAAACTCCCTGATAGGATTTATATGCAACTAGCTAGGTTCGACATAACAACTGTAAGCAAGTTGAAGCAAATCGCTCAACAAGAAGGTTGCTATGATAGCGTATGGTCCGATCGTCCAAAATCACAAAACAATCAAAGTAAAAGCAATCAAACCAACAGTTCTAAAAGTAACAGTTATAACCCTAACTACAACCAAGCGTCAAATTCAAATAATCAGAACAAAAACGATAACAATAAAAACAAAAAAATAGTGAACAAAATATTGAGCAGTTATATAGAAAATTCAAACAGAAACTAGACCAGGCACAGGTACAAAATCCAACAAATTATCAAACAAACCAAGCTTCTTTAAGTGCTCCGAATCCGGCACATAAAAGGCAAAGACCTAGTACCAGTGGCCAATCAAAAATGGACACGTCCGAAAATTTTCATCAAATTGCCTCGGACAACGAAGAAGAAGAAGCCCGTTCATAAATATTCTTATGAATGATATAAAGTTCTGTTGTATCATCGATACCGGATCTACAATTAATCTTATCAAATCTAATTTCTTTAATTTTTTCCGTCAAATCCAATAAATTACAAGTTCATACCATTAACGGTATAATAACATTAAACGATAGTATAAGTTTGAAACCCAGTAAACTTTGCCCCTCTAAACAAGTTTTTTTATATCCATAATTTCTCGGAAAATTATGATATGTTACTAGGTAGAGACTCCAATGCTCAAATCAATTTTAGCAAAGCAACTGTCAATTTAAATAATTACAATTTCCTAATGCATTATGAGACCGAGCGAAAGGTAAACTCAGAAGATCATGTCGATTGTATGAGCTGTTTAGAGCCATCATCTACTGATGACGAGGCAATAAATTACGCAATAGAAAATGAGTTAAAAGAATCTAACGAATTCAGACTTGACCATCTAAACAAGGAAGAGATAAATGTTTTGACTAAAATTCTTCACGAATTTAGGGACATTCAGTACAGAGAAGGTGAAAATTTGACCTTCACAATTACCGTTAAAAATGTCATAAATACTAAACATGAAGATCCTGTTTATAAAAAACCTTACAAATACCCCCAAGCTCACAATAAAGAAGTCGAAGTCCAAAGGCATCATTCGAAAATCGAATTCGCCTTATTGCTCACCTATTTGGATAGTACCAAAGAAGAGTGATGCATCCGATAAAGCAAAGTTTAGGATAGTCATTGATTATCGAAAGCTAAACGAAATTACCGTGGACGATAAATATCCTATTCCAGTTATAGATGAAATATTGGATAAGCTCGGTAGATCACAATATTTCACTATCATAGATTTAGCAAACGGTTTTCACCAAATTCAAATGGATGAAATCTCAATACAAAAAACAGCTTTTTCTACCAAAAACGGACATTACGAGTACACTCGAATGCCCTTCGGTCTGAAAAACGCACCTGCAACATTTCAACGTTGCGTAAACAATCTGTTAGAAGATCTTATCTACAAAGATTGTTTAGTTTACATGGATGACATTATATTCCACTTCATTGGAAGAACATTTCATGTCTCTGCGTAAAGTATTTGCTAAATTAAAGGAAGCAAACTTGAAACTGCAATTGGTCAAATGCGAATTTCTTAAAAAAGGAAACTGAATTTCTAGGACATATTATAACAACTGAAGGTATAAAACCTAACCCAATAAAAATAAACGCAATAAAGAATTTTCCGATTTCTAAAACACCTAAACAAATAAAGTTATTTCTTGGACTTTGCGGTTTTTACAGCAAGTTTATTCCCAACTTTGCAAACATTGCGAAACCAATGACCCAAAATTTAAAGAAAGGCGCCATGATAGATCCCAACGATATATCTGATTCGATTGACCAGTTCGATGGTTCCATGGTTTTCTCTAAAGCCAAATTGATATGTTGGAAGTGTGTTGTTTCTTTTAAGATGAGGGCTAATTCCCAGGAGTAGCATTTTTTAAACAACTTGGAGAGAGAAATTAGTAAGCTTATCGGTCTATATGATGATGGCTGCGTTTTATCTTTTCCTGGCTATGGAATCATTACTATGATCGACTTTTTCCATTTCTGAGGGAAGTATCCAAGCTTGGCGATTACGTTGAACAACAAGCAGATGTGCAGAATAGCACACTTTGGGGAGTTCACATTTTTTTGAGTATTCATTAATTTGATCCCACGAGTAGGCGGGAAGGGAAAGTAACCCATGGAATAGCCCGCGTGCAGTGGGAAGTCTGAATAAAACTAGAGGGCGACAGGTATCCAGAGTCCGCATACTAGAGACCGGGCTACCCTCGGCCATGCATCAATTAGCGTATGCTGTTCCGCCTTGGATTGGGGTGATTTATAGATTCACAATCATCGCCCGACTAAAATTAGTCAGCACCCCTAGCACAGACATGACCGTACTAGGGGTCTGCTTACAGCCGCCCTCACGTGGAGAGTATAACCGCACTTCCGTCAGTAGGAGTAAGGACGGCACGTACCTCAGCCAAAACTGTGGTTACATTTAGTTCCCCTTACTGTCTCTGACGGCAGAGGGCCAATTCAATGGGTTCTTGTCGTTCTAAATTTGCTGCTGTTAAAGGAGGGAGACTAAATGAGTTGGTAGCGGTATTTGGTCGTAATACATTTTGTAAATGGTCAGCGAAAGCACTGGCTCTCTCCTCATCACTGCGGAACCAGGTGCCAGAGGGACTTCGTAGTGGCATAATTGACTCTATGGATTCTTTAGGTTTCTGTGAGCTCTCCACAAAGTGTGGTTAGTGCTGGTGGGAGAGTTGCTTGATATATGAACGTTGGCTGTTTACTTCCTCTTGTTTAAGAGCATTGGTAAGCCTGCGTGTGGCTATTTTAAGCATGTGCCTTGTAGTTGGTGATCTATTGTATTGGACTGCCACTCCCTTCGTAGGCGTCGGTTATCTAATACCACCCGCTCGATTTCTCGGTTAGTTCTGATGTAGTTTGGTTTTGCATACGTCACTGGCGGGGTTGAAGCCTTTGCAGCCGAAAGTAGAATATTTTCAAGAGTGTCCGTTGACTTGTCTATATCCTCCTTAGTAGATAATGATGGCGTTAGTTCTATGTGTGAACAGACATACTTTTTATATCTTGGCCAGTTTCTTCTAAAATTTGTAAATCTGTAGGGCGGGTTAACTATGTGGGGGCGATTTAGCAGATTTAGAAGAACAGGAGAGTGATCTGATGATAAATCTGCTAGTGCTTCGGCGGTGACCATGCTGCGGGGGACTTGTTTAGTAATTGAAAAATCGATCAGGTCTGGGATTTTTTCGGGTCTGCTGGCCAGTATGTAGGCCTGTCCGGGGATACATAGTCTAGCTTGTTTTTCGGCTTCGTAAGCGCATTGTACAACTGCTTACCCTTTGGCGTCACAAGACGAGATCCCCAATGGGTGTGCTTGGCGTTATAGTCACCCGCTGAATGAACGATGAATCTGTCACCCAGTGTGTTAAAGAATTCCATCAATTGATCCTCAAGGATTGGAAAGCGTGGTGTGCAGTAGTCTGCGGCTAGAGTCATTGAACCATTGTTGAGTTGTAAGGCTATGGACGTAGATTGTAAGTAGTTTTTGTCAAAATTGTTTAAATGGTGGTGTTTAATGCGATTTCTGATGAGTATTCCATTGCCTCCATGACCTTTACAATCTGGATGATTTGTACCATAGAACCAAGTATCCTGGTATATGAAAATTGTATTTATTTGTGAGGTGCGTTTCTGATAGTAGCATTACGTCGATGTTTTCCTTGTGTATGCCGTGAAACGCCATTTGCGTTCCACAGAGATATCCGTAGGGAAGCCATTATGGGGATTTTGAAGATACAAGAAGTTGTATCAGGATGTTTTGGTTTTTCATGAGCTCTTGCAGAGTATTTTTGCATGAACGTCATGAAGTCTTTCATGCCTTGCTGTAGGGATAACATCATAGCTTCGATGCCACTTTGTTGAGTCTGTTGTATGTTTGTCGATGTATGTTCGGAATAGGCAGTTCTTGTTGGTGGGGCGGGGACTTCTAGTCCGGATTTTAAGGCACTAGCGAAAGAAATTGTAGGAGTAGAGCCAGGGACAGTTGAGGGTGGTTGAAACATCGGTTGCGGAGTAGAAATTGACTTTGTTGTACATATGTATGTGCTGAGGCAATACGTTTGTCTCTGTAGTTTGCAGTATGTTTTCCCCCGCAGTTACTGCATTTCTTCACAGACTTATCTTCCTTATTTTTGGGGTAGTTAGTGGTAGTATGAGGTTCGCTACAGACAATACATATGGACTTAAGGGTGCAGTATGCCTTGGTGTGGCCGTATTCTTGGCAGTTAGTACATTGAACTGGATTTATACGTTTGTGCGGCTCCTCCACGGTGATCCTCCGATGTAGCAAGTACTGTAGATTGTATATTGAATGCACTTCGTTTTTCTTTAGTGTCTGAACTTCTGGTTCGAGTTCTATTTTAAAAAGTGGCTGCGGAACTTTGTCTTTGTTTAAAATATTAATAGCTGCTTTTGCAGAAATTATATTGTCCTTTAGAGCCTCAATTATTTCGGCTGGTGTCACTGTTGCTTCAATACCCTTAAGTAGGTGTATTAGTTTTTACCAGCTTCATTGAGGTATTTAGTCACTATACGGTGGTCTGCTTCTGTTTGAATCAGTAGTTTTGATTCATGAATATTTCCTTTTTAAGCGGGATAATATGGAATTTTCTATCACCAACGAATGCAACGAGTTTATTTACAAGTGCGTTTGTACTCTGTTCTCGTATGAATATATGTGGGGTCCTGGTCTTTTTTGGTTGCCCTACAGTTGTTTCGTTGGGTTGTTCGGTCGCAGAATCAGCCAAGATAGCATATCGATTTAAATTATTTACTGCAGAGATTTCATTCGTGAGAGTCCTTAATGGCGACTTGCCACGCCTATTTGCCATAAAGGAACCAAAAGATCTGAGCCACGCATTGCATTTGTGTGGTCTCTCTACTAGACCACACAAATGCAATGCCAAGAGCAAAGAAATTCATTTGCACTAAAGATTAGACAGGCAGTTCCATCGTTCAATCTCAATCGCAGCGACATTCTCTGCCTCGGCAACTTCACTCTCTGATTCCTGCCTGTTCGGCCAATTCATTTACCAACTTTGAATATTAATAATAATATTCACTAACACCTTTGTGGTACCTCCAAAACCACTCAGCTGCGCTTCCCACGAACAAATTGCAAGAATATCGTGCCAATAAATCAAAATTGCCTTCTAATGTTTGTCTGGTCAGAGCTTCAGCTCTGTAGATGAAATCCTCTACTGACAAATATCCTTTGCCAGTAAATCGCAATTTCCAGTTTGTCATTATTTGGGTAATACGATCTGGCCTTAGATCTGTTGTGTCACTTGGAGTGACACGGGCATGGCTATTGTGTTGACTCGAGGGAGTCAAAACGGCTAGTATTGTTTCCGTTTGCACCGGTGTTTGATTAAACATCCGCTGAAATCCCATTTCTATACTGTTTAACAGCTGAGTTTGCCTTATAGACAACTCGGCTAAGGCTTCAGTTTGCCTTCGAGTGGCATCTCCCAAAGCTTGTGTGATTAGTAGCGCTAAGTTATTACTACCGGCGCCAGTATCTTGTCTACCAATACGATGCTCATCAGATGACTGCTGCCTATTAGCATTCTTATCGGCTTCTACCCTATCCGCCATTGCTCTATCCCTTGTTGTAATTCCACTTTGGCTCAAAGAAGAGGGTCTAGAACCTGAAGGCAGATCGTCGTTGGCTTCTTCCCTAAGATTTCCTCCTGGACTACGACTGACTGGCATATTCAAAGATTATCTTAGCAGAAACTAAAGAAAATGTTTTGTTCAAAATATATCTAAAAAAAAGTATAACGGTCATGCTACGTTTCAGTTTGCGGTGGGTATAATTGTGTTTAGCCTACATTTAATGTGGACAGCATTGTTGTGAAATTAATTGTATGGCTGTAATTTGTAAAATTGGATCACAAAATATTCAAGCCACACATTCACAACTACAAAATTAGAGATAGAAAAGAAGAAAAAAAGACTTCTCAACTGATCTCCTATACTCTAGTTGGCACTGGACATATCTTGAACAAACCGTGATCTAAAGGCTAGAGATTATATGTAAGTTCAAGACTTACACCGGAGAGAGACTTATACGCTTCGTATATTGCTCTATATCAACGATGTAGGTGTCTATCAACAACAAAGAGAATAGAAGAGCTTTTGTAAGAACAAAGAAATCTATGATAAACAAGTAAAAGGAGGACAGGGAATTTATTTGACTTCGCGTGCTTGTTAGGGATAGATAAGCTTAAATGCACCTGATTCGAAAATATAAGAAGACAGTATAAGAGAAGAAGTAGAGAAGAGGGAAAGGGAATGAACATAAACATAGCTAAGCGTCTTCGAGTCGATCGTGCTTGCTTTCTGGTGGTGTTTTCCAGCTGATTAGTTTGCCCGCCCTACCTTGACCATTTCATCCATTTTTGTTTTTGTCTCCAGTCTTAAAAGGTCCCTACGATCGAGTCGATGGATTAATGCCCTACCTTGCTTTCACGGAGCATGACCCTATTATAAAAAGACTTTAGCATGAGTTATTTCACTAGTTGACATTTATTAACAATAATTATTATACTTATAATTAGAAAAATTCATTTTTATACAGTTAAATGATATTATTAAAACAGTGGCATTTTATAAAAGCATTTGTAATAGAATATTAGTATTTAAAAGTTGAAAAGCAATATAAATAAATATATATAATATTATAGTTTAAAGTTTAGGTTGTATTCATTCTATATTTAAGTTAGTTATTCAGTGTTCTCATACTAGAGTAACAAATCAGCAACCAAAGGTAAAATAGCGAATAAAGACAGACGTGAAAAATAACTAAACGCAAAACTAGACTGAAGACTACCTCAAGAGAGCATTTCGTATTTGTTGATAATAAACTGGATTTGTTTATTTATAATATATTATTTTATTTAACTTAATGAGCTTGTGCTGCGTGCACTTCCTTTCTTCTTTACATTTTATGAGCAAGTGTACAATTGACTTCATTATGTTAATCAACACTATATAATGCATTTACAGAACAGCTGATTTACTCTTATGCTAATTAACATTACTTATCAAGACACACATTTATTCCAACACGCCTCTTAAATTTGTTGTCTTGATTTTATCATTCATTACTTTAACTTAACAGCATCTCTATTCCTTATAAATTTTTGTTTGTCTAACGCTTTGGTTAACATGTCTGCTATATTAAATCTCGATTCTATCTTTACAATCTCTATAATACCCTTTTCGTAATTTTCATTAACATAATGATACTGCACTTCAATGTGCTTCGAATTTTTTGTAAAGTTACAAAATTTAGCTATCGCTACTGCGCCTGAATTATCTTCATATATATTTATCGTTTTTTCATTATTAATATTAAATATCTCATATAACATGTTTTTTACAAATAATATTTCGGTGACTGCTTCTGACATAGCAATATACTCTGCAAACGTTGAACATTTTGTTACAGCGTGTTGTTTGTGTGTTTTCCAATAAATTATATTTCAATACATTCTTGTTATAAATCCCGTTGTGGATTTTCTATCAATATTATCTCCTGCATAATCTGGAGTCTACCATACAATCTAGTATTTCATTATTTCCATTATCTTCAAACGTTAAATTCAGATCTCTTGATTTATATAAATATTTTAATACTCTTATCGCGTATTTATAGTGTGTTAAATTATAACAACTTTGATATCTGCTTAAGTAATTTACGGAATATGATATATCTGGTCTTGTACCTGCTCTAATATATAATAATTCACCTATTAAGTTTCTGTATTTAATTTTCTCATCACATTCAGTTGATTGATCTAGTTTTAAGTTTGTTTACATTGGAGTTTCATATAGCTTAGCATTTTCGAGATTATATGTACTTAATTGCTAGTAATTCAATATATCTTTTTTGATTTAAATTCATTTTCTTACTCTCAGTACTTAAATTAATATCTATTCCAATATAGCTGCCGATTTTTCCTAAATCTTTCATTGTAAATTTATTCATTAAACTGTCTTTAATTTCGCTTATTGTTGTTTTGTTCTTACTGCATATCAATATGTCATCTACAAATACTAAAATATATATTTCATCTTTATCTTTTCTATTTACATATTAACAATAACCGTAGTTGCTTCTTATAAAATTTAATTTTTCGAGATATTTATGCAAACATTCGTACCATGCTCTAGGGCTCTCTCTCTATCCGTATAATGCCTTAATTAATTTATAAACTTTGTTTTCGCCTGATTCGTAACCTTTTGGTTCATTTACATAAACTTCTGATTTTACATAGCCATTTAGAAAGGCTGTTTCGACATCCATCTGATTTATAAACAGACCATTTTTACAACAATATGAAAGTAATATCTTTAATGTTTGCATTTTTTTCTACTGGTGAATATACATTTTCTAGTCGTTCTCTTTGTTGGAAACCTCTTACTACTAGTCTGGCTTTGTATGTCCCATCACTTTTCTTTTTGTACACCCATTTAACATCTATAATCTTTTTGTTGTTCGGCTTTTCTACAATTTGCCACGTATTATTTTTATTTAAGCATTGCATTTCTGTGTTCATTGCTCTGAGCCATTCTTGATTTTCGTTGCTTTTCATCGCTTCTTCGAAAGTGTTCGGTACAGTTGCATTTATATAATTAATATAAATAAAATGTGTTACTGGATTACCGTATAGATTTACTGGTTTTTCTTTCTATTTGATGTTCTCTGTACTCTTAATTATTCTTTGTTGTCCTCACTCTCGCTTTCATCGCTGTCTTTGGAATTAACTCCGTCTATGTTATTTGGTTCGTCTGTCTTAGCGTTGTCTTCATCATCTACTTCATTTTCATTTATTTCACTTTCATTATCATTCTGTTCGTTTTCTCTAGGCAAATTAGTTTTGTTTTTCTTCCACAATTTGAACATGTCTTGCGTTTATTACTCTATTGTTTACTAAAACCCTATATCCGTTTGTATTATATCCAACTAAAACCCCTAATTCCGATTTGTTATCCCTAACGAAAACTCTACTTCCGTATATTTTTAAATTTTCTACGTTCGGTTTTATACCAAAAAATATTTCTGTATGGGCTTTTATTTAATTCAGTGTTTGCGATTGTTCGATTTTTTAAATATGCTACTGTATATTCATAACTTCTGGCCAATTTCGCCTATGCATGTTTGCCTCTCTCATTAAGCACCTACCAATGTCCATTGCCGATCTATTATATCTTTCTGCTACGCCGTTTAATTCATGTACATACGGTGGACATGTAGTTAACTGAATTCCGTTACATTTTACAAAGTTTAATATTTCTCTATTCAAATATTCTTTACCGTTATCGCATTGAATTTGTTTTACTTTTTTACTGAACTGATTTTCAACATAATTAACATATTCTATTAAGCAGCTCGCCGTTTCAGATTTATATTTAATACAATATATTCTCGCGCATTTAGTAAAGTCGTCAACAAATGTCATAAAATATTTTTCCCCACAATAACCTGTTGTGCTGTGTGGTCCGTTTAAGTCGGTATGTATCAACTCTAATGTTTCTTTAGTTTTCTTTCTGTTATTCTCCGAATGGTTCGTTTGACATTTTACTTTGTATAGAATTCGCACATTTCATTTCTGTATTCTCGATTTTATCGGGTAGACCATCTAACATTTTATTCTTTATGAGTCTATTCAAATATTGAAAATTTACTTGGCCTAGTGCCCTGTGCCATTTTTTCCTTTTAAGTTAATTTAGTTACATTTGTATATATTTAATTTGTTTTATTGTTTGGCATGAAACTTTTTTATATTATATAAACTATCAATTTTGTTTGCATCTGACAACAATTCTCTTTTTTTATACCCTTCGACCATTGAAAATGGTCAAAAAGGGTATACTAACTTTGTGCAAATGTATGTAACAGGCAGAAGGAGGCGTGGGGAGACCCCATAAAGTATATATATATTCTTGCTCAGGATCACAAGCCGAGTCGATTAAGCCATGTCTGTCTGTCTGTCGGTCTGTCCGTCTGTATGAACGCACAGATCTCAGCTATTATAAATGCTAGAGTTACCAAATTTGGCAGGAAGACTCCTGTGTGGATCAAGCAGATCAAGTTTATTTCAAATGTTAGGTGCCACGCCCACCGCCCCCACAAATCAATAATTTAATTTTTTTAACTCAATTTTTAAGCGCTGTTTAAAAGATAGAACTTTCTGACTTAACATATACTAAGCTTAATGAAATATCTACGTAGTCTCCAAATTTCAGTCCGATCGGACAATAAACACAAAAGTTATTTAAGAAAGTATGAGCATAAAACCAAGTGCGTCAGTTAACAAGGGAGGCGGGCGAGCGCGTAGCACGTGCGCCATCTGTCGGGATTAATTTCAAAGCATGTGACTATGCATGTGTATGAATTTAAGAAATTAAACTACACGGGAACATACTAGGTCGAAGGGGTATCCCACTGTCGCGTGTTGCGCGACTGTTGCTTTCTTACTGGTTCATTATAGATTTTTGTATCATTATTTCAGGCTACGACTGTACATTTATTTTCAGTTATTCTTGATATGCTTAACAAATTTTGTTTTATGCCTTTTACATAGTATACATTTTTTATATCGATCAAGTTTTCATTTTTGTATGTTCTAAAAATATGTTTCTACATTTCCAATCTTAGTCGCTTGCAATTATTTTCCATCGGCTACTTTAACAACAATCGGATTTTTTCAAATTTACACAGTTTTTAAATAATCTACTATCGTTTATAATGTGATCAGTGCATCCACTATTTAATAACCAACTTATTTCGGATTCGTTGCTACTTTCGCTGTTATTACATTTTATTATTTTTTCGCCTTTTATCATTTTTGTTGTCCATGACTGTACGCCGTCGCTGTATTCTTGCTGTGTACCTTGGTTCCCGTCTCCTGAGTGATCTCCACGTCCAGTTCCACGTCCGCGACCATTTCCATGATGTTGACCTCTGCCTCGACCGCCTCTTTGATTCGTGTTCTGATATCGCCTGTTGTCTTGTTGTTGTTGTCTGTTATCGCCTCTCGCATTTTGCTCAGCATGCCAGCAGTCCTTTTGAATATGTCCTGTTTTGCCACACAAATAGCAGTCTTTTTAGTTTGGTGTTAAATGTGCTTACGTTATTTCGCCTCTCCACTGGACCTCTGTTCAAGCTGTTTTTTTTACTTTTGATTTTACATATTCCACTGTGCGTTGTGTTTCTGGAATCACATCCAAGAAGTCTCCAATATAACTGTAGCTTGTTGGTAACGCTTTTAACAAATACCGCATTTTTTCATTTTCGTCCATGGTAACTCCAGCGTTTTTAAATTTATTCACTGCTTTCTCGAATTCAATAAAGAATTCTTCCACTGTTTCGTAGTCTTTTAGTTTTATTTCTTCTATTTTCCTTTTGCACAATATTTGCAGGGCTGTTGACTTTGTCAAATACATTTCGTTTAATTTGTTCATAATTTCTAATGTCGTTTCGCACTCACTTACATATTCCAACTGTTTATCTGATATTGTACTTATTAAAATTGTTTTTGCTTTTAAATCTGTTTTCTTCCATGTTGTTTCACTGTCTTCCGTTGTTCTAATTCGCACTGCTGGTTCTTTGCACTCTTTTTGTATTCTAGTATTGTCATTAGTCTGAACTTCCAGCTTGCAAAATTTACTCCATCGAATATGGGCGTAGCAATGTCTTCGATTTTCGCGTGTGCACTCATTTTTTCCGTTTCACTTTTAATATGTTTGTACTCTACTTTTATGTCTCTTTCAACTTCATACATTTTTTGCTCATTTTCATATTGATGGGTCACACTTTTCTATTTCCATGTAATTTATCAAAGCGTGCACTTGAACTTTTTGTTAAATTTTAATCTGTTGCCATCGAACCTTTTTAGTTTATGTTTTTAATGTTTTTCACTTTATTAATTTAATATTTATCAAAAAGTTTCGTTATCGCATTAGTATTTTTTAATATTTCGCACTTTTAATATTGTTTTCTATGTCTTTCAAACTTTTTTCTTATTGCGCTTTATTTTTTCACGTTTTTATTTTCACAATTTTTGTCAAACTTGGATTTAGTATTGACTTTGGATTTATTTCATTAACCTTAGATTTATTTGATTAACCTTGCTCTGCTATCATGTTGATAATAAACTGGATTTGTTTATTTATAATATATTATTTTATTTAACTTAATGAGCTTGTGCTGCGTGCACTTCCTTTCTTCTTTACATTTTATGAGCAAGTGGACAATTGACTTCATTATGTTAATCAACACTTTATAATGCATTTACAGAACAGCTGATTTACTCTTATGCTAATTAACATTACATATCAAGACATACACATTTATTCCAACAGTATTCTTTTTTTTTTTTTTCTCTTTCTAAGAGCACGATGTTAAAGAGAACGCTCAAAGTAGCTTCGCGCGTGGTTTATGTGTTAGTTTCGTCTGTTCGGTGTAAGTTTTTAATAGAATTATCGGGTAGTCACTTACCCCGTTTGCCGCTGTCCATCGACGAAAGCCCTTTCCGCGAAGATGCTGCGAAAGATAATTTACTTGATTCTGCAAGGGTTGGACAGTAGGTCAAACCATGCCTTTTCTGCACACTTTATGTTTAACTTTTCACTTTTGCTGCTTATTTGTTTAATTTGAGATTAGTTTTTGTTCTCTTTCATTATTTCGCAAAACTTTTACTATGTTTAATTATGTATATTTGGTTTTGTTTATTTTTTTTTTTTTGATTAATTTTCGTTTTTGCACTTTTCCTGTTAAAACTCCATTCTCATTCTCTCACCATGGGTACAATATAATTTTTTTCTGAATTAACTGTAATTTAACTTGACAGACAAATAAAATAACATAATTAAAAGAAAACATAAAAAAATTAGAATTTGGCAGTTGGGAATTGCATCGATAGCGGAGTGCAAAGGTCGATACTTTTTCTGTTGCCTTGCGCCTTGCCCTTTACGCACTTTCTGCCTATACTGCCGACATCTTTCTTTTGTATAAGGCAACTCACTGCACTCCACTTAAACTTTCATTAACATTGGCGGTCAATGATCTTAGCCCGGGCCAGCTGGTCTTCTGCCCGCTCCGCGTCTTTCGAAACAACTGGGGTATGGTTGCTTTAAAGCGGAGACCGGTGTATTACAAAATCTTGCAGAAAACAGCTGTTTGCAAGCCAATCTTGCAAGCTCAGAAACTTGCGCTAGTTATAAAGAAAAGAAGAGGGGAAAAATAAGGAAAAGTGGAAGAACCAAAGCCGTTTGGTTAGTTTTAGACGAACGGGGGGTGGCGTTGCTAATTAGACGAACGGGGCGGCTGAACAGGAGTTATCGCGGAGATAACTGTATCTGAACTGAACTGATGCCCGAAGGCAAGCTTGAGCTTAAATAGGCTGAAGGGGTATTAAGAGAATGAACTCTTTAAGAGAGTTTGGCTCATCAAACGAATGTGTTCTCTTGTTAAGAGAGACTCTCCGAAAAATAGGGGGAGCGATAATAAAGGGGGTAATAAGATCCTCCTGAGAAAAGTGCATGATGGACCGCGCGCACTGATGTGTTTGTTATTACAGGTGGCGGCTATCGCCAATGGAGATCGAATTCAAATTGGGGGAGACTGTGGGATTCGGACTTTTGGATGTTTATGAGTTGAAAGCTCAACTTACGAGTGGGGTGACTTGCTACGCGTGGGAAGTTGACTTTTGAGAAGGAGGCAACCAAATGGCTTGTGTGTGTGGTGTTGTGAATGTTTACAATTGTATGTGTGCGTGTGGTGTAGTGTAGGGACTGAAAAATCTCTAAGCGTTTTTAGAGAATGAAATTAAACAAATAAATTGAGACGCGGTGGTTTCGATAATTAAACAAATCTTATTGCTGCTGATGGCACACTTATTGCTGCTTCCTTCACGAGAGCGAACTACGTACATACTACTAGAGCGGTGACCACAACTTGGCCACGCACTCTCAAATTTTGCCGTCGGCAATTGCCGATCGATTCAAAGCAAAAGAGAGATGACACTTCTTGTGTTCTCTTAACTACTACTTAATGACACTTCTTGTGTTCTCTTAACTACTTCTTAACTACTGTGCTCAAACATTACGGCCCTGTTGAAGAGCTCCGGTCTTTAACACATCGGGAGTCGGGCCAGCTTATGGATTGGTCGCTTAATTGCGCCTGCTGGTGTTTTTATTTCGGCTACTCGAACCTTGCCGTCCTCCCCTCGAATTGTGCGCGTTACGCGCCCGGTTATCCACTGCTGAGGGGGGTGTGTTGTCATCGTGAACTAGCACGACCGCCCCTTCCTCGAGGTTGTCCTCGCCTTTGGCCCATTGAGTTCGCTGCTGGAGGCTGAGCAGGTAGTCCTTGGACCACTTGCGCCAAAAGTGCAGTTTGAGCGCCGACAACTGCTGCCACAGCCTCAAATATCCTCGTCCTCATTTTTGCTGCTCTCGTCTGGATCGGATTCGCACGGCAGCGCCAACAAAGGCTGACCGATGAGTAGATGGCCTGGCGTCAGCACCTCTCCATCGCTGGAGTCGCTGCTGTCGACGAGCAACGGCCTGGAGTTGAGCAGCGCCTCGACGTCCACCAGATGTGTGCTCAATTCGTCCTGCGACAGGTTGGCGTTGCTCGCTCCTCGCAGAAGCCTGTGCTTGGTCGACTTCACTGCGGCTTCCCACAGACCTCCGAAGTGCGTAGCGCGGGGGGAATGAACCTCGACTGCACTCCTCTCTCCGCTGCGAAGTTCACCAGCCTCGCCTCGTGGTTGTGGAACGCCGCCTGCAGCTCCCTCAGCACGTTGCTCGCTCCAACGAAATTCGTCGCGTTGTCGCTGAATATCGTCTCCGGTAATCCGCGTCGTTTAAAAGGTTCATTTTAAAATCTAAATGCAAAACAAACAAAAACGGCAACATACATTTTTACAGGTGGTCTACCCCTGATTCTATAGCTAACATAGAACGGCCCACAGAAGTCTACTCCACATACTCGAAACGGCCGACCTTTTCGAAGACGATCAGCATGCAAATTTCCCATTAGTTGCCCCAACAATTTTGGCTTATATCGGAAACAGTGTATGCAATTCCGAACAACTGCAGTGCACAAACTTCGAGCATTTACTTCCCAAATTTGCTGCCTCAAAAGTCCAACTAGAACTTTTGGGCCAGCATGGTAGTGCCTACGATGCAAATAACTGACAAATAGTTGAATAAATCCTGACTTCTTTGTCATTCAGAGCGGAAATTTAGCGTCATAAGAGAGAGGCCCATGTAGCAAACGTCCTCCTACTCGAATGAGTTCAAATTGTATTCCATTTTTGTCGAATACATCAATAAATGGATTCAGCGATTGCAACATTGGTGCTAGAACTACTGATTGTCTCAATAATTTCAATTTGCTTTTGAACAAAGTGCTTTGTACTACGGCGATCAGTTTTAAAAATGAAATATTTCTTTCTGATGCCGACACCACAAGAGAATCTGTTTTGAGCGCTTTCTGACAGAATCAAAGCACATAAGCCATTATGCGAATCAATTTTAGGAAGCTGGAACGACGATTTATGAGTTCTATAAAACAATTTGGCTCAACTTCTGCTAATGTACATACAACAGCACTTTTTTTATCTTCGGAAGATTTGATTTCCGACGCAATTTCAACCAGGTGAAGCTGAGGCCATTGGTCTTCCTCCAGTTTCAAGAAACTTGGCCCATCGAACCATAACGAGCTAACAATCTCGTCTATGTCGGTTCCTCTCGATACCAAATCGGCCGGATTAGCATCTGTTGGAACGTGACGCCACACAATACCTTTCGACAACTCCTGAATTTCTGCAGTTCTATTTGCTACAAATGTGCCCAATGTGCCAGAATCGCGTTGTAACCAATACAGCACAATCTGTGAATCCGACCAGAAATTCAAGCTTTCTATATTAAATTTTGATAAAGTTGTGGCAATTTGGTGCCAGAGTTTGGCCAGCAAGAGCGCTGCACATAGCTCTAGTCTGGGTATTGTTTTCACCCTTAGTGGAGCTACCCTAGACTTTGCAGTAAGCAATGTAATGCCAACGTCTCGGTTGTTGCAAGTTCGAACGTATATGCAACAACCATATGCAAGTTATCACCCTCAGTTACTTAGCGTTCCTTATGTAAATTGTAAACAACTTTTCATAGTCTTTTCGGACTCTTGACAATTCATTCTCAGCTCCTCATATTTCGCTATTTTAAACAATTTCCATTGAGTCATGAGTAACTCTTCTTGGAATTAATAAACCACCCACGCAGCTTAAAAAGCCTAGCGCGCAAAACACCCAATGCTTATTTGTAAACAAACTCTTCTTGAGAATAATAAGCCTAGCGCGCAAAACACCCAATGCTTATTTGTAAACAAACTCTTCTTGAGAATAATAAGCCTAGCGCGCAAAACACCCAATGCTTATTTGTAAACAAATCCTCCTTCGTCCAAACGGCATCACGAGCTTTAAGCTTTAGCTCGATCAGCAGAAGCTTTGACATCTTCAAAGGCTACTTTGGCCTCAGAACAATTTTGTAAAGTCAGTCTTAATTTTGTACACACAAGAAACGGAGTCGTTCTCCACAAATAAAAATATATTTTTTCAAACTCCTAAAAACGGTTTGATTAATTGGCGCCCAACGTGGGGCTCGCGTTAAATTTTTCCAGTTAAATCACGCACAAAAGGATAAACGAAATCCTTAAGTGACTTACAAGTGAAAATAACACAAAAAAGGAATTAACAACCATAATTCCCAAGTGTCGCGAGTGACCGGTTTCCAGTGTTGTAACAAAAATATTTAAAAACGCTCTTTAAGAACTCACAAACAGACCATTTATTTAAAAGAAAGGAACCTTGAAGTAAATAAAAAGGTATCCAAGGAATAAGAGCAAATATTCAAAAACGCTCTTTAAATGAAAACTGAAAAGTGCTACACAACATACCAAACTAAAACCAAGAACAAAGACACCCATAACTAAGAAGTGAAAGAGAGCAAAAACGCTCTTTAAATAAAAACTGAAACAAAAAACAAAAACAAAACAAACATATAAAACTAAATCCAGAAGAAGACATAACCAAGAAGTGAAAGAGAGCAAAAACGCTCTTTAAATCAAAAGTGCTACTCAACATATTAAACTAAATCCAAGAAGGAAGTCACCCTCAGCAAGAAGGAAGACACCCTCAGCAAGAAGGAAGACACCCTCAGCAAGAAAGAAGACATCCACGTGAGCGTCGATAAAATATTTTTTTTTTTTATTATAATATTATTGTTAAAACTAAGCTGGACGACCTAATAAGCGGTTTTTCAAACTTAAAAATGGCTAATAATTTGACGGCAGATATAATTGCAGAATTAATAGCAACCAAAACTAAAGCCTTAGCAGACGAAATTGCAGAATTAAGGTTACAATTAAATAACAACTCCAATCCAGTTGAAGAGTATAAACCTACTCAAATAAATGATTCGATTAGGTGTGATGAGTCATTCGACGTGATCAAATCGTTACCAGAGTTTTCAGGTAGTTATACAGGTTACGTTAGTTGGCGCGAAGCAGCGTGCTCCGCCATGAAGCTTTACAAAGAAGGTAGCCGAAAATATGTAGGTGCCTTGACAATCTTAAGAAACAAAATAACAGGAAAAGCAAATGATACTTTAACCAACCATGGTACAGTACTTAACTTCGATGCAATACTTGCACGATTGGACTTCGCTTATAGTGATAGGCGTCCAATTCATATTATTGAACAAGAACTTAGTGTCTTAAGGCAAGGCAATCTTTCACAAGTTTTGTTTTCTATTAAACCAGAAAACCTTCCAAATGCATTAGCTAAAGCTCAAGAGCTAGAGGCTAACTATCAAAGAGCAAATTTTGCGTACAATTTTTATACTCGCTCTCAGTCAACGAGTAACTCAAGCCCAAAGACTCAAAAGAAGTCAGAAAAGCCAGATCAACAACAAGATAATAATCTACGTTTCAATCAAGGAAACCAAAATAATCATCAACAAACAAATAGGAACGTTTTTGCCCAAGGCAATTCTACTCCACAACCCCCCACCGATCCCAATGGAGATCGATAAATCTTTACAGATCCAAAATAGACCCCAAGACAATCGTCACAACTCTCACCCGTTGAAGCGAGAGTATACCCAACATTCAACACAACAACAACCGCAAAAAGCAATGCGCGTGAATAATTTGAACGAAGAACATTTTTTTAGAGGAAGAAGGGGAGAGCTCCCCTACGTCTTCCGCAGAGACAGAACCTTAGGTACAAGACTTAAGTTATTAATAGACACAGGCGCAACAGCGTGCTATATAAGGAAGGGTATTTACCAGAACCCTGAAGAATTAGTTATTAAGAAAAGAGTTAAAACAGTTAATGGGTATAGCATGATAACCCACTTTTATAATATAAATATTTTTGGTAGAACCGAAAGGTTCTATGAAATCGAAAATCTTGAAGCGGATCTATTGGTCGGCTATAATCTTTTGAAAAAGATGAATGCCATCATAGACCTATCAAAAGAGACGTTAGCTTATAATAACCAAATCGAAAAACTTAATTATGAAAGGCCACCTGAAGATACAGTTGGTAATTTACAGTGTTCGGATATAGATCCGAATGTGTCTACTTATTTGGACTCCCAAAAAGGAAAAAATAGTAGTTTTTTTCCTTTACTCCAAGTGTCCAATATTGAGTCATCAACAAGCGATGACGATAATCCCCGCACTCACGATAATGAAATCGTAAGTAGCCCTAAACGTAGGAGGAAGGTAAAAAAGAGCAGACGCCGTAAGGCCTCAGTATCCTCTTTTTATCAGTTCTTCTTCACTACACAAACTACATTCTGTGAACTTCACAGACGACTTTCAAAATCTTGAACAACAAATTATTCAAGAAATATCTACCAAGCATTCGCAAATTCAAACGTGCCTTCCCTTTAGAACTGACATTAAAGGAGAAATAAGGACGTTAAGTGATGTTGCCATATATAGTAAGCAATATCCTTACCCCCATTCAGTTAACAATTTTGTTAACAAAGAAATAAACAGGATGTTGGATGAAAATATTATTAGGCCAAGTAAAAGTCCTTACAATTCCCCAGTGTGGGTTGTAGGTAAAAAAAGGCTACAATGAAGATGGAAGTAAGAAGAATCGACTAGTAATCGATTTTAAAAAACTTAACGAAAACACAGTACCCGATAGATATCCGATGCCAGATCCATCGGTAATTTTATCCAATTTGGGAAAAGCACGTTTCTTTTCAACAATAGATTTAGAATCAGGTTTCCATCAGATCCTCATGAAGGACGATGACATTGAGAAAACTGCGTTTTCAATCAACAACGGGAAGTATGAATTCCTTCGATTGCCTTTCGGATTGGCGAATGCGCCACGAATCTTTCAACGGGCAATGGATAATATTTTAAGAGAAAAGATTGGAAAAACATGTCACATATATGTGGACGACATAATCGTTTTCTCCGAGACTGCGGAACAACATCTATATGATCTAAAGGAGATCATAGACATACTGTTCGTAGCAAATATGAAAATAAGTATAGAAAAATCTAAGTTCTTCCGGAAAGAAACCGAATTCTTAGGTTACTTAGTATCACATAAGATAATTAAAACTGATCCACAGAAGATAAAAACAATTGTTGAGTATCCACCCCCCCGCAACATTAGAGAGTTGCGTGGTTTCCTAGGATTAACTGGTTACTATAGAAAATTTGTACTAAACTATGCCTCTATAGCAAAACCACTCACTAAACTATTGCAAGGCCATAATGGAATGGTATCTAAACATATGTCCAAAAAAATAGAAATTACTTTAGATGAGGAAAGTACTTCAGCTTTTGACAATTTAAAATCTCATTTAACTACACAGGTTGAACTAACTCAACCAGATTATTCAAAAAAAGTTTGTCTTAACCACAGACGCGTCCAATGTAGCAATTGGTGCTGTTCTTTCACAGGATAACAAACCAATCACTTTTATTTCGAAAACTCTCAATAAAACTGAGCAAAACTATGCCACTAACGAGAGGGAACTTTATGCCATAGTTTGGGCATTAAAAAATCTTCGTAACTACTTATATGGGGTAGTTAATTTGGAAATCGTTACCGACCACCAACCACTTTCTTTCGCAGTTTCTGCGCGGAATCCCAATTCCAAAATGAAAAGGTGGCACGCATTTATCGAGGAGTATTCTCCGAAGATATTATACAAGCCAGGTAAAACTAATGTTGTCGCAGATGCTTTGTCTAGGTTACAAGTGAACAACATCACTGACCAAAATCACATTTCAGGTAGTTCGTCCGACAGCGGAACTGTTCATTCTGCCGAGAGTAGTTATGAGGAAATCATAGCCGAAACTAACAAGCCTTTAAATCAGTTCAAGCAACAACTGCTTATTTCAAAGAACAAGTTTACCATTCATGAAAAAGTTAACAATTTTGATAAAACAAGACACATTATAGAATACGACACTGTGGACAATTTAGTAACCATATTAAAGGAATTTTTACAGCCAAACATCGTTACAGGAATTCATTGTACCCCCCGAGGACTTATATGAAATCCAAACCAAACTTAAAAATACATTTATCAATAAGTTTTTATATACTAAAAAGTTTTTATCCGATGTCATAAATAGGGATGACCAACAAATAATAATAGAAGAAACCCATGCTAGAGCTCATAGAGGTTTTGACGAAAACTTAAAGCAGATTTTAAGATATTATTACTGGCCTAAATTATATGAAAAGCTCAAACAACACATTCGTAATTGCAAAGTTTGTAATGAAAATAAATACAATAGACACCCGAAACAAATTCCAATTTCAAAAGCCCCAATTCCAGAAAGAGAAGGCGAACAATTACATATCGACATTTTCTATGCCCAAAAACTAATTTTCTTAACTTGTATTGATGCTTATTCTAAGTATTTAATAGTTAAGGAAATTCAAAATAAATACAATATGGAATTTAAAATTCTTGAACTAATTCAACCATTTCCTTTTTGCCAAGTCCATAATGATGGACAATGAGCCTAGTTTCTCTTCCGCCCAATTCAAATCAGCAATAGAGCGTGCTGGCTTAACCATTTTTTATGCAGATCCCAGACATAGTCTCACCAATGGCCAAGTAGAAAGAGTACACTCAACATTAATTGAAATTTCACGCTGTATTCAGGAAGAATACAATCTTCTAGATCATAAAGAAATAGTTTATCGCGCTGTCAGAGAATATAATAACACCATACAATCTTCCACACAGAATAAACCCAATGACATTATGTTTAACAAAATTGATCACTCCCACTTACCTAACAAATTGAAAACACTTCAAACCAAAATGTTAGAATACCACAATCAAAACAGAACACCAAAAAATTATGAAGTAGGAGACATAATCTATGAAAAGAAGCATGGGGAAAGAAATAAACTACAACCTAGATATAAAAAACAAACAGTAAAGGAAGATTTAGCAAATAAGGTTATCATAAATAACAAGAATCGAATAATTCATAAAGATAACATTAAGTTTTAATCAAGTTTTGCATTTTTTTTTTTATTTTTTTGTTTTTAGCATGAACATTTTATATGTATTACTTACCCCAATATTACTGGGTTCAACAATATCTAATATTATAAACTACTCGAACGAGGAATATGTCTTACTTGAAGACGCAGACAACATATTTTTATATGAAACTTATGGAGAACTTTTCCACGTTACTAACTTAAGTTTTTATAAATATATTATCGAGGAAGAGTTAAAGTACGTAAAGGATAGAAACATCAGTGTAGATTGGGATTTTTATTTGAATTTAAAATTAGCCAGTTCCCTTTTTTCTCAACTTGCGCCACATCAAATTATTAAAAGAGGTATTAATGAACTAGGCACCATTTTTTAAATGGAGTTATCACCTTGAGCTACTTAGCGTTCCTTATGTAAATTGTAAACAACTTTTCATAGTCTTTTCGGACTCTTGACAATTCATTCTCAGCTCCTTATATTTCGCTATTTTAAACAATTTCCATTGAGTCACGAGTAACTCTTCTTGGAATTAATAAACCACCCACGCAGCTTAAAAAGCCTAGCGCGCAAAACACCCAATGCTTATTTGTAAACAAACTCTTCTTGAGAATAATAAGCCTAGCGCGCAAAACACCCAATGCTTATTTGTAAACAAACTCTTCTTGAGAATAATAAGCCTAGCGCGCAAAACACCCAATGCTTATTTGTAAACAAATCCTCCTTCGTCCAAACGGCATCACGAGCTTTAAGCTTTAGCTCGATCAGCAGAAGCTTTGACATCTTCAAAGGCTACTTTGGCCTCAGAACAATTTTGTAAAGTCAGTCTTAATTTTGTACACACAAGAAACGGAGTCGTTCTCCACAAATAAAAATATATTTTTTTCAAACTCCTAAAAACGGTTTGATTAATTTGCATGACTGGATGCATCGGCAAAGCCATGTATCTGAACCCTTTGATACGTATTTAGACATACTTACCTAGGGATGCGGATTTTATGTAAATCGCGCAACGTCGTGGTAAACTTGTTCCATGTTGTGTAGAGACTCATTGGAATGGCATCATCCCAGTCTATCTTCAGTCTCCACAACTCCTGCAACAACATTTTGGCCTTGGTAACAATTGGACACAGCAAACCAAGAGGGTCAAACAAACGAAAAGCTGCAGACAATATGTTGCGTTTCGTTGGCTTAGCCGAAGCAAAACTGTCCACATCGAGATGATATTAAAATATATCCTCTTGAGGTGCCCAGCGCATCCCAAGAGTTTTTACGGAACTCTGGTCATCAATTTTTAGAGTCACTTCTTCGCTACCTTTTGTTTTGAATGACAGATAATTACAGGTGGTTACCCACTTGGCAAGTGGAAAACATCCTGATTCCAATATCTTTTTAACTTCGTTGCAAATAGTGTTAAGTTCTTGTATACTATCTGCTCCTGCCAACATATCATCAACATAAAAGCACTTAATCACATCTGATCCAATAGGATGTGATTGTGCGTGCATGTTGGCTAGCTCAAACAAGCAGCGTATCGCCAGAAAAGGTGCAGAAGCTGTACCGTATGTGACTGTATTAAGTCTGTATGCCTGAATATTTTGTGAAGTATTTTCTCTCCACAGAATAAGTTGCAAATTTCTGTCTTTTTCAGAGACATCAAATGTTTACAATTGTATGTGTGTGTGTGGTGTTGTGAATGTTTACAATTGTATGTGTGCATGTGGTGTAGTGTAGGGACTTTTGTGTAAGTCCGATATACGTGTAGTGGATATGTAACTTCCCCCTCCTAAGAAATAAGCTTGTCCTCAGTTGTGTTTACCTTGGGGTATAATACAGGTGTATCGTTTATCGGTACAATTTCTACTGTCGGTATTACAATATTTTCATTTTTCTCTATTGGGTTATTTGGTTGTTTCTTAAATTTAACAATTATTTTGTGTGGAATGGTTTTGTACTTATAGATAAAATATAGTATAAAAATTATAATAATGACAATAAGTGCAGTAGGTGTTATAGATTGAAATATATTATTTGATTTGGCATGTTGTTGTATTATTTCTTTTACGTGGTTATAGGATAGTGGCTCTAGTTTTGTTACATTATTGTTTACATAGATAGTTTGGGTATAGTCAAGCATAGTATTTGTAATAAGTATTTCTTCTATTTGGACAGAACAGTTAAATGCTTTTATTATGTTGTCTTCAATTTCTATTTTTCTATTTATACAATTTTGATTAAGTATTGTCTTGGGTAGGTTCCAAGTTGTGATTATATTAGGTTCAACATATTTTATTTCGAATTCTGAATAGGTTTTACTATACCTACATTGTGTTATTTGATTTAGTATGCCTGTGATACATTTATTTATGACCAAATCTTTCCAGTTTGCTGTGTATGCTTGATCGTTTTGTATAAAATATTTATCGTGAATAGCTTCAGTAAGTGAAATATAAGATAGACATTTTTAGCTTGAATTGGGTTTACTTCTAGACTTTGCGTGTGTGCTGATGGGAAATTAAAAATTATGAAAATTGTGAATAGAACTGCTTTCTTAAGTGGGTATTGGAGATGATCTGGAATTGTCGTTATCATATTTGATTATATTAGTTTTCTTCTTTTTCTTAAATTTGGATTTATAATGTACTATTTTCTTACCTCTATTAGTTTCTTCGTGATGTTAATCGTCTATTTGTCTTAAGTTACCTGTTTTCTTAAATGGGGTGGTCGTTTTAGACCTTACTAAAGGGGACTCTCTATAATTAGTGTCTATCTCAAATTCCTGTCTGGTTTCGTTCAGTTTGTCTATTTTATTTATTTTATTTTGTTTCGTATTATGGTTGGGTGTACCTGCGTACATGAAAATATCGGCTGGTGTTCTGCCAGTCGTGTTGTGTTTTGTTTTATGATTGTAGATGTATAAGATTTTTTGAAATTTTGTGAACTTTTTCTGGCTCATTTTCGCTTGTTATTATTCTTAATTTTTCGTTAACTGTTTTATGAAATCATTCAATATCAGAAATTCCATTTATGCTTGTTGTGATGTCAATGTTTACTCCTTCTGAGCCAGATTTGTAGTGCTGTGCACATGAAGGCAGAGTCTTTATCAGTTTTAATTTCAAGGGGTTTTCCCATATCATTAAAGATGCGTAAAATTGCTCAATTGGCGTGGTTTCGAAGGCTAGTTTTGTGTTCCTATGTTCTGTTTTGGCTATATTACAGATTTCACTATTATTGATTATATTTTGAATTAATTTCTGATAATCGGGGTAATAGTATTTTTCCTTAAATAATAGAATTTGTTTCTCTATACCCCGGAGTAATAATTCTTTGTGAGTTTTTAGAATGATTTCTTTGAATTGGGCATATTTTTGTATGTCTGTTAATTTGGAACTAGTTTTCATTAATTTGGTAAAATTATTAGGATTTATTATTTGAAGGTAAGCGTTCTGAAATGATTGGAAGTCTATTATGTCGGGAAAATATATAACGCTTTTCTTGGTACATATGTATTCTTTTGTTAATTCTTTTGCTGATGATTCTGTCATCTCTTTGTAAGTTATTTTGATTCTAGTTTTCTGAAAATATTTTATTATTTCTATTTCGTCTGAGTTTCCTTTTATAAATTCTATTTGTCTATTATAATAATTGAGAGGTCTTTCTGTTATTCCAATGTGGTTTTGACTATCTTCTTGTGCGCTATGCACTGTTGCTGCTGTGGAGATGGATACTTGGCTATCTTCTCCCAAGAAATTTTCTTGTATTTTAATTCTGGAAAGAGCATCGGCTACGTGATTTTCTTTGCCAGGAAGATATTGATTATTATAGTCGTATTATCTTCCATCTTTGAAGTTTCATGTTGGGGTCTTTTATGTTGCTAAGCCAAACTAAAGGTTTATGGTCGCTTAGTATATCGAATTTTCTTCCAAATATAAGTACGATCTAAAATATTTTGTGGCCCAGACTATGGCTAATAGTTCTTTTTCTATTGCCGAATAGTTGAGTTCGTGTTGATTGAGGGTTCTACTTGCGTAGCAAATTAGTTTGTGATCCTGGGATAATAAAGCACCTATAACTATATTACTTGCATCTGTGGTTAATGCAAATTTCTTTTCGAAATTGGGATAAATTAAAATTGGATCGGATGTGATGAGTAACTTTGGTTTCTCAAAAGCGGACATATAATCGTTGTCTTTTATATTAATTGAAGCTCCTTTCTTTAATTTAAGGGTCATTAGTTTTGCTATTTTAGCGAAGTTTGGAATGAACTTGCGATAAAAGCCGCATAGTCCAAGGAAAGATTTTATTTCTTTCGGAGTTTTCGGAATTGGGAATTTTATTATTGCGTTAATTTTGTTTGGGTTAGGTTTAATACCTTCAGTTGTGATAATGTGACCGAGAAATTCAGTTTCTTTCTTCAGAAATTCACATTTATCTAACTGTAATTTTAAGTTAGCTGTTCGCAACTTTTCGAATACTTTTCTGATTGACATTATATGTTCCTCTAATAAAGTCGAATAGACAATAATATCATCTAAGTAAACGAGACAATCTTTATAGATTAGTTCTTCTAAAAGGTTGTTCATGCAATGCTGAAATGTTGCTGGTGCATTTTTAAGACCAAAGGGCATTCGAGTGTATTCGTAATGTCCGTATTTGGTTGAGAATGCAGTTTTGGCTATTGATCGCTGGTCCATTTGGATTTGATGGAAACCTTTTGAACTCTTTAAGAGAGTTTGGCTCATCTAACGATTGTGTTCTCTTGTTAAGAGAGACTCTCCGAAAAATATGGGGAGCGATAATAAAGGGGGTAATAAGATCCTCCTGAGACAAGTGCGTGATGGATGGCGCGCACTGATGTATTTGTTATTGCAGGTGGCGATTGTCGCCAATTCAAATTGGGGGAGACAGTGGGCACGGATGTATTTGTTATTGCAAGTGGCGGCTATCGCCAATGGTGATCGAATTCAAATTGGGGGAGACTGTGGGATTCGGACTTTTGGATGTTTATGAGTTGAAAGCTCAACTTACGAGTGGGGTGACTTGCTACGCGTGGGAAGTTGACTTTCAAATCGTCGCACAGTGGTCGGCGTTGTAGTGAGAGCGCGGCCATAAATACTTCCAGTTGACGTAGAGGCTTGAAACTTTGCACAAAATTTTCTAATAATAGCTTTAATATCATGTATAAAAATTGGTCAGATCGGACTACTCTATCATATAGCTGTTATAGAGCGATCGGTCTGCAATAAAGTATTTGTATGGAAAATTTATAATATTTCGGTTACTTATATGGTATTTGCTTCAATATTATTGACAATTTCCTTCTGAAGCTGCAATATTCGTTTTGCAGTGTGATCCAGTAAACTTTGGAGTTCAACTTCAGCCATGGATTTCTTTATTTTAATACCATCTGGATAGCTTTTTGATTTTGACAAAAGAATCTTTTCGTAGCTTGGAAGTAAGTCAAATTCCTGCATTCAAATTTATGAAAGTTCGAATCAACAAATATTGATGTTTTGTTAAACCGACTTCAACCAACAGTGACAAAATTTCTTCAAAAATTTTCCTAAAATTATTCTCTTTGTGATCGCACCTCAGAACACCTCAAAAAGAAGCAGCCGTCTCGTCCAGTTTGGAAATTTCAGCTACCCGTCTCCGCTTTGTCCTCTTTGAGCAACCCTCAAAGTCAATTTTCGGCCGTCCTCGATCACCATTAACTTTTTTCAATGTCATTTCCACTTAACAAAATGCTCTCCTATTTGTTGAGCCATTCAGAGTTTACTCCGACAGTCCTCACAGTCTTAAAACTTTAACTAAACATAAAAAAGACGTTCACAAAATGCACAAAAAAAGGCTAAATTAATTTTAATGTCACATAAATGTATTATCAATAGAATAATATCACAAAAATAATTTATTAAAGTGAATACCTTTAACTTTCAAAACCTTTTTAAATTATACAATTTGAACAATATCAACCGGACATTTAATGCTTTAAACTTTGAATTTGATTGCTGTGAAATGCTGTTCATACAATTGCGAGCAGCAAAAAAACACAAGGTGGAAATTTTAGTTCTATTTTTAAAAAGTACTGTTAGGTTTCCAGAAAAAACCGATTGGATCTTGATATGTTTGCACACTTTAGAGATGATTTGGTTACTTTATGAACAAATTGGCCGTACTACGTTTTTTGATTTTTGGCCTATGGGCTTGCGCCGTAGTCTACTACTAATAAAAATAAAACCAAAGTGTTGCCGCCTACTGTTGCATATTTTTAGGTGTAGCTCAGAATTATTTGGTGCGACAAGCGCTCGTACAATACAGATATTTTTAATCGATGCAAATGTCAAAAGTAAGAACTCAGTCGTCACTCGTCGCGTGGAGAAGTGGGTATCCGCCATGCCAGAAGATTAACGGAACAACCTTCTGTTTCGTGATGCCTTCTTCACATCACACCGTCCATTTCTGTTAATCTTAACGATAACGTGCGTCTATAAATTGCACTGAATAAAAACATGAAGCACAACCCAAACAGAAATGCCGGGCAGAGCTTAGACGCTTAAACCCTTGGCTAAGTCTTATTTACGTACTTCTCGTACTTCTTATATTGAGCATACATTAAACTCTTTTATGTTTACATGATTTTTTGGGAATGTTTATAATTGATCAGAGCAGGCTGATTTGTTATTATTGCCGAATTTGTGACTGCAGATATTTATGTATAAGCAGGCTGAAGTGGTTCTGATGCATAACATAAATATTTGACTATATGCTAAGTAAAAGTGGCAAATTTATGTATGTAAGTGGTTTTGTGAGTGTATGTGTGGTTAAGTGGTGCACTATGGTACATATGTTACTTCCCCAACCTTAAAAAATTAGCCTGCCCTCAGTCGGTTAAACTAGGATACAATATAGGGTTTATATTATTATCATTTGGTATTACCTCATTGTTTACAATATTTGGGGGTTCTGTAGGAGTGGGAACTTGTTTTTTGAATTTTATTATTTTCTTAGGTATACTCTTATATTTGTAGATAAAATATAATATTATTATTATAATTAATACAATTATTGATGTTATTGCTATTGTTTGGAAAGTATTTTTAGGCCATGGATTTTAAAAAAAATTCATGGTCTATTGTGTTTGTCGGAACGGAAATGTGCGTAACAGGCAGAAGGAGGCATCTCCGACCCCATAAACTATATATATTCTGAATCAGTATCAGTAGCCGAGTCGATTGAGCCATGTCTGTCTGTCCGTCTGTCCGTCTGTCTGTCTGTCTGTCTGTCTGTATGAACACCTGGATCTCAGAAACTATAAGAGCTAGAGTCATCAAATTTTGTGACAACATACATATATATTGCAGTGTCTCAAAGTTTTTTTAAAATTTGGACACGCCCCTTCCCGCCTCTGTAAATCAGAAATAACTACTTAAAACCTACAATATTAACTCAACAACCAAAGTTGTATATCATACATGACAAATACCTTGCCACGGGCGTTATGTGAAAATTTCATTAAAATCGGACTATAAATAAGTGAGATATGATACGAATTAAACTCACTTTGAACATACATGTATATAATTAAGCAGACCTAATTTACGCAAGCATACCGAAGTTCAAATCTAGCGTCAGACACACAGCATTTTATTAAACTTTTTATTTGCATTATATGGGAACAGAATTGGTTCACAATGCAGCTTTGCCGATGCGCGAAGAAATGAGGCAATGGCCGAGTGGTTAGAGTGGCGGACGGCTGCGCGAGAGTGCGTGCGTTCAACTCCCGGTTGAGGCGGGTGCGAATTTTCGTTTATTAATTATTTCTTATTTTGTTTTTTTATTTTTTTTATTCTAATAAACTAAAAGAAAAGTTACAGTCAAAAAAATTAAAATCAAGAAGAAACAACTGTAATGAAATTTGGTACGCGCTAGAAGTGCATACCTATACCTATTGCCTACGGTATACTATGATAATCCATGGCCTTATACAGTCAGCTCCTGACTGTAGCGTTTGTATTTTTTGTTTTAATTTCAACAATTTCATTTGCTTGAATGTATGCTAGCTAATGTATCTAGTTTGGTTACGTTATTGTTCACTTAAACTGTTTGTGTGCAATCAAGTATTGTATTTGATATAAAAAAATACAAACGCTACAGTCAGGAGCTGACTGTATAAGGCCATGGATTATCAAAGTATACCGTAGGCAATAGGTGCAATATATGCATTCAAGCGGATACCAAATTTCATTACATGTGCTTCTTTTTTGATTTTTTTGGCACGCACTAAGAATGCATATTGCGTCTTAAAATAATAAATAAAATAAAAAAATAATTTAATTTGTTTGACTGTAACTGTTCTTTTAGTTTATTAGAATAAAATAAATAAACAAAATAAAATAAGAAATAATTAATAAAAATATCCGCGCACCCGCCTCAACCGGGAGTTAAACACACGCACTCTCTCGCAACCGTCCGGCACTCTAACCACTCGGCCATTGCCTCACTTCTTAGCCCATCGGCAAAGCTGCATTGAAAACCAATTCTGTTACCGTTCAATGCAAATAAAAAGTTTAATAAAAAGTTTAATAAAATGCTGTGTCTGACGCTAGATTCGAACTTCGGTATGCTTGCGTAAATTAGGTATACTTAAGTATATACATGTGGGAAACGAACCAGATCAGGGAACTAAAATGAACAATAAAACAGAGAGCAAGAGAGTAACGCGCAGTGGCAACGCTTATTAACGAAAAGAACCAAACTCTGAGTTAAATGGTGAACGGGAGCAGTCGCAAGTTTTTCAATCGCGCTATATACTTATACAACTAGAGCTAAACAATTGTCATCAAACAATTAAATAATAATAATCAAAAACTATTGTCACTAAACAATATAAAGTGTACCAAAAACAATTGTTTTTTGAATTTTATTATGATTTTCCTAGGTATACTCTTATATTTGTAGATAAAATATAAAGTTATTATTATAATTAATACAATTATTGACGTTATTGCTATTGTTTGGAAAGTATTTTTTGCTTTAATTTCAACAATTTCTTTTGCTTGAATGTATGCTAATGTATCTAGTTTGGTTACGTTATTGTTCACTTAAACTGTTTGTGTGTAATCAAGTATTGTATTAGATATTAAAATATCGTCGATTTGAATTTAACAATCAGAAGCTTTAACTGAATTATCTCCCTCTATTATTATTTGCTGATTATTACAATTTTTGTTAAGTATGCTTTTTGGCAATTTACATGTTAAAAGAATGTTAGGTTCGACATAACTGATTCCTGTATTTTTGTGCGTTTTTGTATATCTACATTCTGTATTTGCTTGATTGAGAATACCTGTTATACATTTGTTAAGTATTACTTTTTTTGAAGATGCTAAGAAACTTTTATTGTTCTGAACAGAATATTTATCGTTTACATTTTCCATTAGGATATTTTTGTTGCCATCGGGTTACGGTACTATTGTGAAAATTGGTGTTTTTATAATATCTTTTGGGATATGGGAAATTAAAAGAATTTCATTTGTGTCAGTTTTTAACCAAGTTGAAGTTTTAATATTTATAACTTTTTCTGAGCTTTTATTTGTTAGATAGTCATGTTTTAATAACTTGGGGTTAAATATGCCAAGTCTCGTTAGCTGCATTCCTAATTCAATATCTTCTATATATTCTGTAAACTGTTGAAGGTTAAATAATAAAAGGTTAAGTCTCTGGTCTCCTTCATGTGTTGTGCTTAAAAAATTTATTATTTCTATTCCTTTGGTTACTTCTTTTATTACATCGTTGAGTTCGTTATTGTATACTGTATTTTCTGACAAGTTCTGAATTTTTTTTTCTAACTCTTCTTTATCTTTTTTGATCTAGCGTTCCAAAAAGGTATTTGTATTTGTTGTGCCCATAACATTAATTAAGCCGCGTTTGCTGCGCTTCGCTATTCTAATGCCATTCATTTCTCTTATTAATTTCTTTACTAAATATTGAACTTGGGATACATTTTCGTATTCTTGTTTAATTATATTATTATATATTTGTTCTGTATTTGTTATGTTCACAGTTAAGGAATGATATTCATAATTGATGGGTAAACTTATTGAGCCAGTATTAAAGATTAGGTAACCATTTTTGGCTTGAGTTGGGTTGACTTCGATACTTTGTCAATGGACGTATCAGATGAAATATGATAAAAAATAATAAGTAACCATCAGAAATATGTGATTATGTCGGACTGTTTTAGTCGTTTGGAGTTGCGCTGGAATTATCATACTTAGTTTCATTAATTTTCTTTTTCTTTTTATATTTTAATTTATAATGAGTTATTTTTCGACCTCTCTTCTTCTCTTCAAAATGTTTCTCATCTAGTTGTGTTATTTCTCCTGTTTTTCTGAATGGATTCGTTATTTTGGATTTAACCAGAGGGGCTTGCCTATATCTAGTATCTACCTCGTACTCTTCGAGTTTCGTTTAGCTTGTCTATTTTGTTATTTATTATTTTGGGTATCATAAGCAGGGGTTCCTGCATATATGAAAATATCGGCTGTGGTTCTTTCAGTCGTGTTATGTTTAGTTTTATGATTATAGATGTAAAGTATGGTTTCAAAACTAGTTAATTTATTTTCTGTGTCGGATTCGGTATTAATTATTCTCAGTTTTTCGTTAATAGTTTTATGAAATCTCTCAATAACAGAAATTCCATTTTTACTGGTTGTTACTTCTATTTTGACGCCTTCTGTTTGTAACCAAAGTTGTAAAGCTGCGCACATAAATGCTGAATCTTTATATGCTTTGATTTCTATTGGCTTACCCATATTGGTAAAGACTGAGAGTATTGCTCGTTTAGCTTCAAGCCAATCTCTAGATTTAATTTCAGTTAAAGTGGCGAACTTTGAATATATATCGATGCAAGATAGAAATTGCCTATTATTAATCATATAAAAGTCCATTACATATTTATCTCTCGGATTGAAAGTTTCAGGAGTTATTTGAAATGTTAATTTTGTACTTCTATGCTCAGTTTTTGCTACATTGCAAACTTCGCATTCGTTTATAATATTTTGAATCAATTTTTGATAGTCAGGATAATAGAAATTTTCTTTGAAAATGGCAATGGTATTTTCGATACCAGGGTTTAAAAGTTCTTTATGTTTTTGAAGTATAGTTTCTTTGAATTGAGCATAAGTGTGAATAATGGTAAGCTTTATATTAGATCTCATTACTTTAGTAATGTTATTTGGAGAAATAATATTGACGTAGGCGTTTTGAAAAGGTGTAAAGTCTTCATCATTATTAAAATAGATGACAGTGTTTTTTGTACAGATAAATTCTTTAATAAGCTCCTTTGCATGATCTAATGTCATTTCTTTGTAAGTGATGTTTATTATTGTTTTATGAAAATATTTAGTTGTTTTTACTTCGTTTATGTTACCTCTTGTGAATTATATTTTCATGTTTGGTTCTTTGATATTATCAAGCCAAACTATGGGTTAGAATTTGAAATTTACGACCAAAAAGGTAGGACCTGAAGTATTTAGTGGCCCAGATACAAATTGCCTATTATTAATCATATAAAAGTCCATTACACATTTATCTCTTGGATTGAAAGTTTCACGAGTTATTTCAAATGTTAATTTTGTACTTCTATGCTCAGTTTTTGCTACATTGCAAACTTCGCATTCGTTTATAATATTTTGAATCAATTTTTAATAGTCGGGATAATAGAAATTTTCTTTGAAAATTGTGTTTATTATTGTTTTATGCAAATATTTAGTTATTTTTACTTCGTTTATGTTATCTCATGTGAATTCTATTTGATTAGTATAGTAGTATTCTTGTGATTGGTTAATTATATTATTCTACATATGTTCTGTTTTTGTTATGTTGACAGTTAAGAAATGATATTCATAATTGCTGGGTAAACTTATTGACCCAGTATTAAAGATTAGGTAACCATTTTTGGCTTGAATTGGGTTGTCTTTGATACTTTGTCCATGGACGTATCGGGTGAAACATAATAAAAAATAGTAAGTAACCATCAGAAATATGTGATTATGTCGGACTGCTTTGGTCGTTTGGAGTTGCGCTGGAATTATTATACTTAGTTTTATTAATTTTTTTGATTTATAATGAGTTATTTTTCTACCTCTATTCTTCTCTTCAAAATATTTCTCATCTAGTTGTCTTATCTCTCCTGTTTTTCTGAATGGATTCGTTGTTTTGGATCTAACCAGAGGGTCTTGCCTATATCTAGTATCTACTTCGTACTCTTCACGAGCTTCGTTCAACTTATCTGTTTTGTTATTTTTATTATCGGCTGAGGTTCTTCCAGTCGCATTATGTTTAGTTTTATGATTATAGATGTAAAGTATGGTTTCAAAACTAGTTAATTAATTTTCTGGGTCGGATTCAGTATTAATTATTCTTAGTTTTTCGTTAATATTTTTATGAACCTCTCAATATAAGAAATTCCATTTTTACTGGTTATTATATCTATTTTGACGCCTTCTCTTTATAACCAAAGTTGTAAAGCTGTGCAGATAGGTTAGGTTATATCGGCAGGCCCCCAAGTATGGGCCTCACATAGATCAGTATGATCCTTAGTGTTGCCGGATAAGTGATGGAGGCTGTTAATTTCTCGTTTTAATTATTCCAGTCTAGTGTGCTGGTTAGTTTGGCAAAAGCCAGGAGTTTTTGGGGTACCAGGCCCGCTGCTTCTTTCAGTGATGCAAGCAGGGGGCTTCCAAGGCATTTCGCTCTCGAGGTCATGAGTGCGGGGCAGTCGCAGAGTTTCTTTTACTTCTGGTACCTTGCATTTCGTGCATTCCTCATTGTCGGTAATGCCCAACTTCTTAGCGTGTGTTGCGGTCAGGCAGTGACCCGTGAGTATACCCGTCATTATTCTAGTCTCTCCTCGGGAGCTGAATGACATATTGGATCAATTTCGCATTCGCATGTTTGCACATAGTGCGTGTTATCTTACAGTTTGTTGTGCTATGCCACCTTCTTTCTGCTATTGCTGCAGCGTTTTTTTCTAAGCGTTTTCTCCAGCGTTTTCTTCAGGTTTTCAACTGTCAGTTGTCTAGATTCGGTACCCTCCTTCGCTAGCCTGTCTGCCATCTCGTTTCCGTCGATGCCCTGCGAACATAACTATTGGCTTACCCATATTGGTAAAGACCGAGAGTATTGCTCGTTTAGCCTCATGCCAATCAATCTCTAGATTTAATTTCAGTTAAAGTGGCGAACTTTGAATATATATCGATGCAAGATAGAAATTGCCTATTATTAATCATATAAAAGTCCATTACATATTTATCTCTCGGATTGAAAGTTTCAGGAGTTATTTCAAATGTTAATTTTGTACTTCTATGCTCATTTTTTGCTACATTGCAAACTTCGCTTTCGTTTATAATATTTTGAATCAATTTTTAATAGTCGGGATAATAGAAATTTTCTTTGAAAATTGTGTTTATTATTGTTTTATGCAAATATTTAGTTATTTTTACTTCGTTTATGTTATCTCATGTGAATTCTATTTGATTAGTATAGTAGTATTCTTGTGATTGCTTAATTATATTATTCTACATATGTTCTGTTTTTTGTTATGTTGACAGTTAAGAAATGATATTCATAATTGCTGGGTAAACTTATTGACCCAGTATTAAAGATTAGGTAACCATTTTTGGCTTGAATTGGGTTGTCTTTGATACTTTGTCCATGGACGTATCGGGTGAAACATAATAAAAAATAGTAAGTAACCATCAGAAATATGTGATTATGTCGGACTGCTTTGGTCGTTTGGAGTTGCGCTGGAATTATTATACTTAGTTTTATTAATTTTTTTGATTTATAATGAGTTATTTTTCTACCTCTATTCTTCTCTTCAAAATATTTCTCATCTAGTTGTCTTATCTCTCCTGTTTTTCTGAATGGATTCGTTGTTTTGGATCTAACCAGAGGGTCTTGCCTATATCTAGTATCTACTTCGTACTCTTCACGAGCTTCGTTCAACTTATCTGTTTTGTTATTTTTATTATCGGCTGAGGTTCTTCCAGTCGCATTATGTTTAGTTTTATGATTATAGATGTAAAGTATGGTTTCAAAACTAGTTAATTAATTTTCTGGGTCGGATTCAGTATTAATTATTCTTAGTTTTTCGTTAATATTTTTATGAACCTCTCAATATAAGAAATTCCATTTTTACTGGTTATTATATCTATTTTGACGCCTTCTCTTTATAACCAAAGTTGTAAAGCTGTGCAGATAGGTTAGGTTATATCGGCAGGCCCCCCAAGTATGGGCCTCACATAGATCAGTATGATCCTTAGTGTTGCCGGATAAGTGATGGAGGCTGTTAATTTCTCGTTTTAATTATTCCAGTCTAGTGTGCTGGTTAGTTTGGCAAAAGCCAGGAGTTTTTGGGGTACCAGGCCCGCTGCTTCTTTCAGTGATGCAAGCAGGGGGGCTTGCAAGGCATTTCGCTCTCGAGGTCATGAGTGCGGGGCAGTCGCAGAGTTTCTTTTACTTCTGGTACCTTGCATTTCGTGCATTCCTCATTGTCGGTAATGCCCAACTTCTTAGCGTGTGTTGCGGTCAGGCAGTGACCCGTGAGTATACCCGTCATTATTCTAGTCTCTCCTCGGGAGCTGAATGACATATTGGATCAATTTCGCATTCGCATGTTTGCACATAGTGCGTGTTATCTTACAGTTTGTTGTGCTATGCCACCTTCTTTCTGCTATTGCTGCAGCGTTTTTTTCTAAGCGTTTTCTCCAGCGTTTTCTTCAGGTTTTCAACTGTCAGTTGTCTAGATTCGGTACCCTCCTTCGCTAGCCTGTCTGCCATCTCGTTTCCGTCGATGCCCTGCGAACATAAATGCTGAATCTTTATCTGCTTTGATTTCTATTGGCTTACCCATATTGGTAAAGACCGAGAGTATTGCTCGTTTAGCCTCATGCCAATCAATCTCTAGATTTAATTTCAGTTAAAGTGGCGAACTTTGAATATATATCGATGCAAGATAGAAATTGCCTATTATTAATCATATAAAAGTCCATTACATATTTATCTCTCGGATTGAAAGTTTCAGGAGTTATTTCAAATGTTAATTTTGTACTTCTATGCTCATTTTTTGCTACATTGCAAACTTCGCTTTCGTTTATAATATTTTGAATCAATTTTTGATAGTCGGGATAATAGAAATTTTCTTTGAAAATGGCAATGGTTTTTTCGATACCAGGGTGTAAAAGTTCTTTATGTTTTTGAAGTATAGTTTCTTTGAATTGAGCATAAGTGTCATTATTGGTAAGCTTTATAGTAGATCTCATTACTTTAGTAATGTTATTTGAAGAAATAATATTGACGTAGGCGTTTTGAAAAGTTGTAAAGTCTTCATCATTGTTAAAATAAATGACAGTGTTTTTTGTACAGATTTAATAAGCTCCTTTGCATGATCTAATGTCATTTCTTTGTAAGTGATGTTTATTATTGTTTTAATGTTAATTTTGTACTTCTATGCTCAGTTTTTGCTACATTGCAAACTTCACATTCATTTTGAATCAATTTTTGATAGTCGGGATAATAGAAATTTTCTTTGAAAATGGCAATGGTTTTTTCGATACCAGGGTGTAAAAGTTCTTTGTGTTTTTATACCCTTCGACCATTGAAAATTGTCAAAAAAGGGTATACTAACTTTGTGCATATGTATGTAACAGGCAGAAGGAGGCGTGGCAGACCCCACAAAGTATATATATGCTTGCTCAGGATCACAAGCCGACTCGATTGAGCCATGTCTGTCCGTCTGTCCGTCTGTCTATGAACGCACAGATCTCAGCTATTATAAAAGCTAGAGTTACCAAATTTGGCAGGAAGACTCCTGTGTACTATAAGCAGATCAAGTTTATTTCAAATGTTAGGTGCCACGCCCACCGCCCCCACAAATCAATAATTTAATTTTTGAACTCAATTTGTAAGCGCTGTATAAAAGCTACAACTTTCTGACATTAATATATACTAAGCTGAATGAAATATCTACGTATTCTCCAAATTACAATCCGATCGGACAATAAATACAAAGAAAGTATGAACATAAAACCCAGTGCTTCTGTCAGCTATCAAGGGAGGCGGGCGAGCGCGAAGCGCGAGGGCCATCTGTCGGGATTAATTTCAATGCATGTGCATATGCATGTGTATGAATTTAACAAATTAAACTACACGGGAACATAGGTCGAAGGGTATCCACCTGTCGCGTGCTGCGCGACTTTTGCTTTTCTTACTGGTTGATGGTATGGTTGCAGGCTTAAACGTAAAAAAATATATTCGTTAAGACACTCCACGGTGGTACCCTGCGTGATACATGAACGTCTTAAAGCCGCAGACAGCATCGGTCACTACCCTGGCACTAATCATATTGCTATCACTAGCTGTGACCGACTGATAACTCTAAATACCACGCCAGTTTAGATATAGAATCCTGATCTGAGAATAATATATCCGAATCCGAAGTCAAAATTTACGTAGCACATCTGATTTTCGACTTAACCTTAAAAAACTCGACAAATTTGTTAAGGCCCAAAAAATAATGGACGGTCATGATCGGGTCATGCGATATATGTTTTAATATGTTTTTTAACCTTCTGAATCCGAATCCTATGTCAAAACCAGCCAGTCACGTCTGAATTTCAACCTAACCTTTTTTAGGTTAATTTTGTTATAGTCCGACCACAACACCCTAGTGACCTCCAGAGCGATCTCTAGTTCATGCGAGTGCAAGTTGATACACAGCGTCCTCGTCGGATCACATGGGTAACAATTCTAGCATCCGCTAGATAGTGAGCTAGTGTATACAACGAGACATCCGGACGATAAGGGGTTGTACGCAGGGTTTGGGACCCGTAACGTAAAAAATAGGAAGGCTACAGTCAGGATTATCATAGTATACCGTAGGCAGTATATGTATACATAGGTATGCATTTCTAGCTCGTACCAATTTTCATTACATGTGCTGCTTCTTGATTTTTTTGCTCGAGCTAAGAATGCATAGTGCATCTTGTCGCTCTGTCTAATATCTCACCATTTTCGACGGCCGCAAGAGAGGACTATGTCCCGGACTGTAATGCCAATGATGTTGAGCGTGTTCCGGGGTTCGATCGCTGACGCGATCGGCATTTGAAATTCTTTTGTTTTTAATTATTTTTCATTAAATAAATTAAAAGCTCCAAAATATTAAAGGGGGTCGCGGCGATGGGCGATTTTTAAGTTTTTTCTACGTAATATATGTAATTAGAACTGAATTGGTACACAACAGCAAGTGCAAGTCTAATTGTACATATACATACATATATTGTACATACAGAGTTACGGCATTGAAGAACGCATTGTTTATTTTTGGCTCGCGTCTTTTTGATGCGTGCTAAATAAAATCAATATAGTAAACTTTATTTAGAAATAATTAATATTATTTATAACAATTCTTTAATATTACTTAAAAAATATAATAAAAATTTTGTGTGTCTGACGCTAGATTTGAACTTCGGTATGCTTGCGTAAATTAGGTATACTTATGTATATATCGAAGCGTCAGTTGCTTCAGTATTCTTTTCACCTTGAGCAGCCGGCCCCGTTCCTTTCGTTGGTGTCATCGTACCACTTGTAGTCGTTTCTCGAATAAAAATCGTCTGTGTAGCACGAATGTTCTACGAAGACTGACTTCTCTCTATTCATGCAGGCTCGCTCGTCGCCAAAATCTATTGCGCAGCTTGCTCATGACACACTTGCCATCCTGCTCATTCGCACACACGGCAAATATCCAGTTCGGTCTCACTCACACACTCCTTCGTGTGATGTACACAGAACGAACCAACGGAAGAGGCAACACACCAAACACCGACTCTCTCACCGACTCTCGGTGATATAAAGAACACAAGACAGCAATGACAGTTGTTCTGTTTTCTCTATTCTTCTATATAACAATTTTGACACATACAATATTCATGTTGCTGTACTAAATTCAAATAATGCTACCAATTCTCCGACACGGCCAATCCTGACTTACACGTCCTCGTGTATAAATTTAGCCATTCATGTTGATATTCCCAGCTCAAGTATTTCTTCCTCTTTCTTAAAATCAATTTAAAACATAATCTTTACAATTAATTGGATATTCAAATCATACAGATGAATGTCCAGATAGCGCACCAAGTCTACCTATGTGTCTCGAAGACGCCTTTTGGATCATGACGTTACACCTTAAAGCGTCTGTTTCAACGCCAGTAACCTCTCTGGCACTGTCTCTCGCGTATGTTTCAACGCCACCATTTGCGTCTGTTTCAACGCCATTACCCTCACTGGCACTGTCTCTTGCGTATGTTTCAACGCCATTTGCGTCTGTTTCAACGCCACCACTCATCATATCCTCATCCATCTCCGCAGAAACTGTCTCGACCGGTAACGCCGTCAAACACTCATGACGATACTTGTAGGTTCGCTTGCTTGTTAATGATTTCAAACAATATCGGTCTCCTTCAAGTAACTCCTGGTTATAACAAATTATAAATTTGGAATCTAGTTTAGTCTGATTTCTTTCTTCGCACTTGAGCAGAACATGATTTACAACGTTTGCCTTTTTTTATCGCTTCTTTCCTTATCATAATTAGCATTTCTCTCTATATTAACTTTTGCTTGTGCTTTTAGATTCTGTAGATTATCATATTTTTCTTCAACAATATTCGATTGTGTCCCTAATGGTCTTACGTCTTTTCCAATTAAAAAAAAAAAAATTTATTGCTAACTGAACCTCTTTTAATGCCTCTTGCCACGAACGTTGATCTGCCTCCACCGCCGTTAGTAAACTTTTAAAGGTACTCATTGCACGCTCGACATGTCCATTCGCTCGACTAGGTCCTGTGGCAATTCAATGCAACTCGATATTATGCACAGAGCAAAACTCAAAAAAAAAAACTTAAACCCAGATCCCGCAAAGCATTGTCCCTGATCTGCTATGATACGGGATGGAACACCAAATAAGGAAATAACTGCCTTCACTGATACCATACAATTGGCTGCATCTATCTTCAGAGTATGGTGTAAATAAACGTATTTTGTAAATGCATTTATAAAGACTATGATATACTCTCTTTGGTCATTCTTGCCACTTAGTTTACTCGTGATGTCTATATGTACCGTATGAAAGGGTATTTCGATTTTAGGAATCGGATGCATTTCTTGTTAAATTTTCCCGGATTGTGGTTTCGATAGTTTGCACGTGATGCAATTGTCAACGAACTTTCGTACGTATTTCGTCATTCCTACAAACCAGTAACAGCTGTACGCTTTGTCAAGAGTCTTTTCCCAACCAAGCTGCATTATACCCTCGTGAATGTGGTGAATGACAGCCCACCTATAAGACCTTGGAACTACAGGTAATCAACGGGTTCTACCATTCCTCTGAATTTTACAATAAAGCAAATCAGCTCTCAACTCATAGAACTAGCAAGACTCTAGTTCAATTGATTGTTTTGTAGTTTAGAGATTATAGATGTTATTTCGAGATCTCGCTGCTGTTCAGCTATAAGCCAGGTGTCACTCAATTCAGTTAAATCTACACGCATTTCAGGAGCTTTGGGTGCAAACTGTAACTTTTTCGTTATCGGGTTTCTTGAGAAAAAGTCCACGTGTGCCATGTGTTTTCCCTTCCTATACACAATATCGAATTCAAAAGATTGTAAATACAACCACCATCGATATACCTTGTCATCTAACTCAATTTTTTGTTGACTTGCTTTTAAAGAGTTACATTCGGTATATACTGTAAACTTGATACCCTTAAAATATTGTTGATAATACTTCACTGCGTTAAATACTGTCAGAGTTTCCAAATTATGATATGAATTATATCTTGACTCTGCTGGGGTTGTACATTTACTGTAGTACTCAATAACATGGTTTTTATCGTTTATCTTGTGAATGAGTATCGTAGCATAACCCACAGAGCTAGCATATGTATGAAGCTCAACCGGATACTGTGGATCGAAAATTGTTAATACCGGGCTACGGGTGAATACAAAGATTATCTCCCTTCTCACTGCTTTATGATTTTCCTTCCAATCAAAACTATTATTGTCTTTAGAAGTAAGACAAAATAGAGGCTTTAACGTTTCAGAGAATTTTGGCACGAATTGCCGAAAGCATGATGCCAATCCAATAAACTGTCTTAGCTACGTGACCGTTTGCGGAGGTGGCAATTTAACTAAGGAACGTTCAAAATTAACAGTGACTACCGTGTCAATTTTCTGGCAACAAGCGCGCATACCATTGCGGGAATTTCACAAATGTAGCGACAAACTATTACAACTACGAGAAGTGGAATGCTGCTTGTAAAAATGAAAAAAAAACCCGAAACGCAACGAGTTTTCAGAAACCATAAATGATCTATTTGATATTGCTCATGCTGATGCTCTAAATATAATGCGTATTGAAGACGATAAGCAATTTCCAATTAAACAAAGAGAGAAAGGTCGCCCGTGTTGCATGATTGGTGTTGACGTTAAGTTATATCAACGATAACAGCGTTCCATCAAGCGAGAGGAAAAATTGGAGTCACTCAAACGCACATATTTGCAAATATCGAAACCGATTTATGGTAAGCCAATACAATACTTATAGTATTTACTTCATCAAATACGGGATCTAAACTAGGAGCGACTGTCTTTCTTCAGAAATTGTTATTTAAAAACCTTCTTCAATTTCCTTCTCGACATCACATATACTATATGACCTTATTTTAAAAAGCGTTTTTGAGTTGAAGTATGCCTTAAGCAGTGCTCCCGAGGTACTTTTGTTCAACCGTTTCGCAGCAGCTTGACCCAAGAAAAACCAAAAGCTTTAAAACTCTGGATTGGATGATCCTGTAATTCGTAAAATTATAACCCAGGAACAGGAGCATTCTCTTAAACAGTTTTGTCCTTTGCAACTGCAGCTAAAATCGTATAGCAGAGCAGATTATCAGGAACTTCTTCATTTGTCACTCGCTTTTCTTGGAGAAAACTACACTTTTCGATGTTGCAGTTCAACGTCCAAGTATGGTATGAATATACAAATGCAATCAGTGCAATATGCCCTTATGTACGGAGGCATTGATATTGCGGTGTCTGAAAAAATAAGGTCCTAAATGAAAAGTCATTTGTGGTATTTATCGCCGGAAGTAGCTGCCTTAGCATTTTTCGATCCTACAGTGACAGTTGATGAAAAAAGAAATGTGATTAACCAATTAAAAGCAGAGCCGAAAATAAAAATTTTAGAGCAAAGGCGTATTTTAGACGCGCAGTAGTCGTAGACATGTGTGGAACCTGTGCTATGTAAATACGAAAAAAACTATGTTTCTTATGCCTGCATCGCATTTATATGAATATTCTTTGCTACTGATGCCCTGTATGAAGCTTTTACTGTGGGTCTTGTGCCACCCTACTATACCCTGCATAAATTAATGTGGATCTTTTGTCCACTGAAAGATGTTAAATTTCTCAAAACTAAATGTCTAGTCGTAGTAGTCCCTGCTCGGGCGCCATCACAGGCTATTGGCAGGTCATACCCTACTGTGATATGTACAGGGTAAAGGCGATATACATGGACCACGTCACATACGAGTGCTTCTTAAGCATGTAGTAGTGGACTCTACCACCACGCGGTCGTTTGGGGCTCACGTGCACGTTTCGCGTGTCACGCGTGTCTGGCCGGCGGCCAATCGTGAGGAATGCACGTGGCCGCGGGTGCTTTCGCTGGTGTATTCTACCATCCGCAACTAGTTAGAGTGCATGCTCACACACCTCGCTTGCCAGCTATCGCTTACTCACCGGCCGTTGGCCGTGCAGAATTCCCGTGACCGCAGGTATCTTCGTCTGTACACCCACAAGTCTACTGGTCAGCGAAGCACCGGTATACCAGAAAGCACGACCCTGCCAATACACACTCACACGGGCACACACGTACACGACACTTTTCACAATGCTCTAGAGGGGAGAGAATTTATCAATGGGTATTTAAAATAATCACGGCTGGTTTTGTTTCATAATATTAATAACATGGTTTTATTCCATAGCTTGTTTCCTAGCACAAGTTTTTGTCCTAGTTAGTCCCTGCCTTCCTGCCTACTTCGCACCATTTCGTTAGCTCGAAACTGAGTTTTCAATATTTATGTTTCTTACAGCTCACCCTGATTCTCTTGCGATAGGATTCATACTTCTTTTATAAGGGTCCTTGGGCTGGCTCTAGACACTGTACTTGCACTTTCTCTTTTATTTATTTTGTCCCCGTGGGAGAGCTTTGCTACCGGCTTAGTAAGGTGCTCGCGATCAACTGCCCTTGGCCTAGTTTTCGCAGCTTGCGTTTCGCTGCCTATGCTTTGCTGCTGCGTACATGCGTACCGACGCCGCTGCTTGCATGTCGCCGCTGCCTTCGGCCGATCGTGCCTGGCTGCTGTGACTCTGCTCGCACTTCGTTGCCTGCACGGCGCCGCTCGCATTTCGCTGCATGTCCGGCGCCGCTGCGTGTTTAGCGTCGCTGCTGGCTTAGCGTCGCTGCTGGCTGACCGTCGCTGCTGGCTTAGCGTCGCTGCTTGTCTGGCGCCGCTGCCCTAAAATCGGTCGCGATGCCGTTGCCTATGCGCCTTGTGCTGACTGTGGACGAGCTCTGGGTGCCCAAGCACCGTTACTTGCGGAAGTGTGCTATGCTGCCTGACTCTAAGCGCGAGCTCTGGGTACCGAGGCACCATTACTTGTCTGTGCACAAGCTCTGGGTACCGAGGCACCGTTACTAGTGCAAGTGTTCTGCCTACGCCTTTGTCTTTGCCTATGCTTTTGTTTTCTTGTTCAAGGTGTGAGGACTCATATTGTGAGCCCTCCAATTTATTTGTTTTATTTTCTATTGTTGTTATTTATTTTTAAGTAGTACCACGAAGGTCCTTTTTTTAGTTTAGCAATCGCCACGGAGGCAGTAATTATTAAGTACAAATGAAGTCGGTCATAGACCATGGCCAATTAGTGTAGATTATAGGGTAGCTCAAGGAGAGCGCACATAAGCTCAAGGAGAGCGCACATCAGTAAAGTGCACGATCATTCTTCCGACAACAGAGAGACGGTCATTCACCCAACAGAGAAGAGAGCGAACGCAATCGACGCCCACGCACAGAGCAAACGAAAGCAACGACCACAAGAACACACACACGAAGCAAATGCAAGCCGAGCGAACGCAAAAGAGAACGATGACCACGCACACAAGAAAGAACGTACATACGAAGCAAGGGCAAGCCGGGCGAGCGCAAAGAGAGCGAACGCAAAAGAGAACGATGACCACGCACACAAGAAAGAACGTACATACGAAGCAAGGGCCAGCCGGGCAAGCGCAAAGAGAGCGAACACGAACAAAGCAAACGTAAAAGACGGCCGCGCAGCCAAGAGAACACACCCACACATAGAGCAAGCGCAAGCGACAGCGAAACATACAAACAAGCGCACCCAGAGAACGCAAGCGCAACACAACAGCTGAGAACGCAAGCGCAAACTAGAATACACCCGGAGGGAAAAATCTGCACACCGGAAAACTACAAATGAGCGGCGAACGACACGGGAGCGCACCAAGAACAAAATGTAACACACACACACCTACACGTGCGAACTAGATACACCGTGAGAGAAAATTTGCACACCTAACCAAACACGGGCAAATCTAAGCCGGGCGACGTCGACTGCGGAGGAGGTGAAAGCTGGCATGAGAAGGAAGAAGGACAGTTCCGAGATAACCAGTGCAGCGAGCGAACGTGCGTGTCTCCTCGACAAAACTTGAGTGCAAAAATCCGGTTAAGTGTCAACACAGAAGCACAAACAACAAGAACGCAGCCGTCCAGGATCCGCAAGTGTTAACAGAGGAACAACAAAACAACAACACGCAGCTACCAAAGAACTGCCGAACTACGCCGAAGAACAACAAATATTAAAGGGTGACGCAAAGGAGTCGGACGCGACAGGACAGCGCGGATCGTCGTTCTCGCCCTGAGAACAACAACAACAAAGGGGCGTAACGGTGGTCTACGAGACTCGTGCTTTCGGGTCGCCCGAAGAACCTTTAACGGGACCCGAAGCCGAGCATAACGGTTCGGTGCGCTCGGCCAGGGTATATAAGGCCGGCATCCGGCGCAGAGAAGGCACTCAGTCTCCGGCTTTAGTCGAGTGAACATCTCCAGTGAACGATGAAAGTTTAAAAGTGTTTTCGCGACAAGGATACAACAAGCAGAGATACAAGGATACCCCAAGCAACAAGGATACAACGAGCAGACAACAAGGATACAACGAACAAGGATTCAACGAACAAGGACACAACGAAACAACATTACGGATACAACATTACATCGAGGCACGATCATCAGCAGGCAACAAGGATACAACGATCAGAGATACAACTAGCAAGGATACAAGGATACAAGGAACAAACGATCAGCGAGGCACGACCATCAGCAGGCAACCAGGATACAACGAGCAGAGATACAACGAGCAAGGATACGAGGAACAAGGAACAAACATTACATAGAGGCATGACAAGAGCAAGCAACAAGGATACACGCACGAGGATACAACGAGCAGAGATACAAGGCTACAAGGATACAAAGATACAACGCATAGCGAGGCACAACCAATAACGACACACGCACAGGATACAAGGTTACAAGGTTAAACTACGACCATAAACCATGGTAGGCGTACGATGGGTGTCCTTCAGGAGGAAGAACGAGCTGGAGAACTTCGCCGACGAATTTGGTTTCGAGCGGGAAGGTACCGTCGAGGAGCTGGAGGCACAGCTATGGCACCAGCCCCAGCCCGGATCGTCGACCAATCGGGAACCATCCTAACACTCCAGTAGCCCACCCTGAACCGGACCAGAAGACCCCCAGCCGCATGGTAGAAGAGGCAAAACATATGCCAGGGAAGCAGACCTTGCAGGTTCCCACAACAAGGGTCACGGCTTCACGTAGCAGTGAAGCAGCAGCCGTCCAACAACAAGATCAAATGGAAGGATCTACTTTTGCACAAACGGCGGACCGCATGCGAAGGTGGGGAATCAATTTCGATGGCACCTCGGACCCGCTGCGTTTTATCGAGCGTCTGGAGGAACGGGCAGCATCGTACCGGATAAATACTGAATATATGCCACAAGCAATTCCCGAGCTGCTAGGAGGAACAGCCGAAGATTGGTTCCGAACGAGCGGACTACAAGGCGAAACCTGGAAAGTCTTCCGAGCAGAATTCCTGGACTTCTTCTTGCCGCCCAAATATTTCCAGCGGCTGGAAGATGAGATCCGGATACGCTACCAACGGACAAACGAGACATTCAAGACGTACCTTTTGGAGATTCGCGTGATGATGCGGCGAGCTGGATATACAGAAGCCCAGGAATTGGAGAGAGCATATGAGAATATGCTACCGGAATACCAGCTGTTCGTGAGAAGGACCGACATTAAAACATTAAGGGACCTCACAGCCTTCGCCACCAACTACGAGGTGACACGGGAACGAGAAAGGAGTCGGCGGCAATGGAGCTCGTATCCAGAGTCATCACCAGTCGGATTAGTGGAATCCAAGGGGACTACGTGGACACCGACGACCAACAATCCTGCATCGAACCCAGAGACAACAACAACAGTAAACACCGCACCAGGGGAACCACACAGAATTAACACTCGGGAAGCCTGCCGAAACTGTCCGGCAGTAAAAGAAATTTTACAACTGCGCGACGGCCGTATCAGTACGAGGGTCATCATCGAAGGATATCTGGTCCTCGCCACTCTCGACACAGGGGCCACAAGGAGCTTCATCGGGGAACGGCTAGCACAAAAGATCCGTAACGACGTCAACAAGTGCGAGGTAAAAACCACGGTATCCCTGGCGGATGGAACAAAAAAGGAACTCACACAGGCACTATGGGCAGATGTCCAGTTAGGCAGGACATGCACTCAGGTGCAAATGCTCGTGTTACCAATCGTGTTGGACGACGTTTTCCTAGGCCTGGATTTCCTAGGAGCTGTTGGCGCAACATTGACCTGCGGAGGAGCAGAGCTGCGATTGGGTACCCAACTCGACAAAAAAAAGGACCAACAACGCAAAGGAAATCCGGACAGTGACCAGGATACACCAGAGAACACAGCCAAAGGCAAAACACTGCAAAAGAGAACCAGGATCATGGCAAGAAGACACTGGAACACGACAAAAGCAAAACACAACGAAAGGTGAACAAGGATCATGGCAAGGATACACCGGAGCACGACAAGGGCAAAACACAACAAAAGGAGAACAAGGAACATGGCAAGGATACACCGGAACACGAAAAGGATAAAACACGAAGATATCGAAACACGACAGGAAAGCAAGGGCAAGCCGGGCGAGCGCAAAGAGAGCGAACGCAAAAGAGAACGATGACCACGCACACAAGAGAGAACGTACATACGAAGCAAGGGCCAGCCGGGCGAGCGCAAACAAACGAACAAAGCAAACGTAAAAGACGGCCGCGCAGCCAAGAGAACACACCCACACATAGAGCAAGCGCAAGCGACAGCGAGACATACAAACAAGCGCACCCAGAGAACGCAAGCGCAACACAACAGCTGAGAACGCAAGCGCAAACTAGAATACACCCGGAGGGAAAAATCTGCACACCGGAAAACTACAAATGAGCGGCGAACGACACGGGAGCGCACCAAGAACAAAATGTAACACACACACACCTACACGTGCGAACTAGATACACCGTGAGAGAAAATTTGCACACCTAACCAAACACGGGCAAATCTAAGCCGGGCGACGTCGACTGCGGAGGAGGTGAAAGCTGGCATGAGAAGGAAGAAGGACAGTTCCGAGATAACCAGTGCAGCGAGCGAACGTGCGTGTCTCCTCGACAAAACTTGAGTGCAAAAATCCGGTTAAGTGTCAACACAGAAGCACAAACAACAAGAACGCAGCCGTCCAGGATCCGCAAGTGTCAACAGAGGAACAACAAAACAACAACACGCAGCTACCAAAGAACTGCCGAACTACGCCGAAGAACAACAAATATAAAAACACTGCCACAGAGAAGAAAACCGTTGTTGGACATAGGACAGACAGATACTACCAAAAAGGGTGAGCGAATAGTTAGCAGGCAGGGAAACTAAGCGAGAGAAAGCAAAGAACAGAGCAGGCTACGCAGGTAGGGAAACTGTTAAATAAAAATAAAAAGAAAACAAGAATGAACGAGCGCATCAGGTGTACTGCCATTGCTTTACGCAAGGGCACCAGCTCCACCCACTTTGAGAAGGCGTCGAAGAATACCAGTAACATGGTATTCCCGTGTGTAGAGCGCGGGAGTGGTTCTACGAAGTCCGCACAGAGTACGTCGAATGGTGCATGTACTTGGGTGTGCATCTGTCCCGGAGGTTTCAGTTGGCTGATCTTAAATTTCTGGCAGGTCTCGCACTTCCGTACGTAACGTGCTACGTGCTGGAAGAGGCCTGGCCAAAAATATCGCTGACGAATCCGGTTTACGGTTTTTCGTACCCCTTGATGTCCGGCTGTGGGCTGGTCGGACGGGATAAATTTGTGGTATATCCGTGACATTGTCGTTGCCTTGTGCCACCGCGTCCTCCGTCGCTTGGTGGGATGTCCCGGCCGTCGGTGCTGCCTCCTCAAGTGTGCTTTGCAGGCGTAACTTTGCTCGGCTACACTTGAGTCGTTTCGATGCCCCACAGGAAGACCATCCCCAGGATTACGTCGTCCAGAATGACGGGCAGTACCAGCATTGGTACCCAGCTGGATCCTCACCCGCAAGGCTCGTGATGATTCATCCGCCAGCTTGATCCGGATCAGTGCTGCTCGCTCGTTCTCCGGTGTGCTCAGCCTGGCCGCCATACGCTCGCTGATAAAGCTGCGTGTGGCTCCCGTGTCGATCGTGGCATCCGTTGTTACTCCCTCGATCCGAACATTCACGATAACACGTCCACTCCCGCACCTCAGAGGTGCTACTCCTGGGAACTGCGGTGCGGCGTCTCCAAGTTGTTCCCCATCATCTGAAGACGCGCAGCATTTCCCGACGTAGTTCGACCAGCAGTCCACCGTGCGCACGCAGTGTCGACCGCAGTGCCAACAGAACAACATGCGGCTATTACGGCAGTCCGCCTGTAAGTGCCCAGGCTGAGCGCAGTTGTGGCACACGCGCTGCAGGTCGCCCTTAGTCGCCCATGTGGGTGTTGTTGGTGGAGTCGCTGTCGCTGCTGTAGGGTTCAGTGCTGTTGGTAGTGCGCTGGTCGTCACTGGCGGGTTCGGTGGCTTTGGACGTCGATCAACTAGTTCGTCTTTTGGCGTTGCAGCTCCTTCGTCGCCTCGTACGTTGTCACGAGTTTGCTCAGCTGAGCTAGCGTTCCAAACTCGTGTCGGCGGGTGAAGAGTTGATACTCCGGTATCATGTTATCATAAATCCTGTCCAGCTCCTGCTCCTTGGTGTACTGAGCGCGTCGCATCATCAGCCGTAGTGCCAGGGCGTAGTCTCCGAATCGCTCACCTCGACGTTGGGTTCGGCTCCTGATCTCGTCCTCCAGTCGTTGAAAATAGCGCGGGGGAAGGAAGAACTCCATAAACTCCTGCTTGAACTCGTCCCAGGTGACTTGGTAGAGTGTGTTGACCCTAAACCAATCCTCCCGCTTGGCCCGTCAGCACGTTCGCTACCGCTTGTGGTAATTATTGCGGGTCGACGTCGTACTGTAGTATGCGCACATGTTGTATATATATATTATACAAAGAATGCTATCAATCTGATATCAGCACAAATTACATTGTTGCAGTGTTTATGCAAACCGCGACGTTCAAGTGGAAGTGTAACATGATCACCCACTTATGAACCACACTGCCCAAAATGCATGGTCAGCGTTCTCACGCTTGCCATGTACATACTGCGCGCACACAACATACTCTCTTAATGTATGTATCATATACTATACATTGTATTAGAATACATAAGGGCCTTGGCTGCTATATCACAGCGCTTGGCACCCGTTAATGTTAAGCTCAACATATATTCAATAAAGATCACTCCTCGGGGACTGACGTCCCCGCTAATTCAAATTCAAAGTGTTTTTTTGGAGTTCATACAAAAACTCTTCAGTACAGTGCTGCCTTCTCTTCCAGCTGCTCGATGAATCCCCACGGATCTGGAGCGTCGCCGTTGAAGGCTACGCCCCATTTCCGTACTCGGTCCGCTAGCTCGTATTGAGCTATCCATCGGTGGCAAGGTTCGCTTGTCCGACTGTTAGCTGGAAGTGTTGCACTGGACGCTGGAGCGAGGAGAGTACACTGTGGTATATACATATATTAAAACAACAACAATTACATTGTAGCACTTTGCAGAAATATATATATAAACAGTCTGCCCAAGTGCATGTGTAATACGATCATCCACTTGAAGACTAACATGCACAATTGCATAGTCAGCATTCCCACGCTGGCTATGCGCTGACCGCTTACTATGTATGCGTATACCACTCTTCCTCTCCCAACGTCGTCGCTTGGCGACAATACATATGTATATGTATACATAAGATATGCATATAAGCGCGGGAGGCGCTGCAAGTTACGCTGGCAGCGCTGCTCCCCGATTTAGTCTAAGAAAGCTTCTGTAAGTAGACTTAAGAACCACTCAATATTTGACGATCTACTGCAGCGAGACCTTGCCTACTCCAGCACTTAACGAATTAAATAAAGATCGGCAATGGACACAAGTCCATTGCCTTAAACAAAACTACAACGATTAATATTATCAACACTGGGAATCAACTTATTACATGGCGACCCCAACATATTACATGGCGACCGTAAGTTTAAGTCCATTGCCTTAAACTTATTACAGTAGTCCCGGAAACGTTCGTCTCGGCGTTGGGTTCGGGTCCTGATCTCATTCTCGAGCCTGTAGAAGTAACGTGGGGAAGAAAGAACTCCATGAATTCTTGTTTGAATTCTTCCCAGGTGACTTGGTAGAGGGCGTTGACTCTAAACCAATCCTCAGCTTGGCCCGTCAGCACCTTCCCTACAGCTACACCTTGCGGTAGTTGTTGGACGTCAATGTCGTACAACGCTGCCTTCTCCTCCAGTTGCTCAATGAAACCCCACGGATCAGTGGCGTCGCCATCCCCGTACACGATCGGCCAACTCGTATGGGCCTAACAATCTCTGGCGTGGTCCGCTGGTCCTACTGTTGGCTGGAAATGCCGCACTGGATGCTGGAGCGGGTGGGACGTGTCGGCTAGTAACGCTCCTCGAAGGACTCGGTGCCCGTCGAACTTCCAGACTCGGTATGGTGATGTGACTGCACCGGTGTGACTGCATTTCCTAAACTGGCCTCTAGCTCCATTAGTCGTTGCAGCTGTGAATTCGATAGCTCCCCTTGATTGGAGAAGGCTACCAGACGGCTCCGCATTTCCTCCCTTGTGCCACTCGTGTCCAGTCCGAATTCCTTGAGGATGAGTTGCAGCTCGTTCTTCCAACCGAAAGCGATCCAGCGTGTTCCCATGTTGGGCGAGTTCGTCAACGATGTTGACTGCTCGTAGTTCCGGACACGACTCGGTTTTATTAATGTTTCACTTTAAGGCCACCATCAAAAAGTTTTCCCACACAGAAAATAAATGTTCTCGCTTGGCAGGATCAGAAAAATGATTGTTCGCAAAATAACCGTTTGCGAATGATGCGCACAGGGTATATTTGTCAATGTTATCGATGTTGACTTCATATGGGTCCGGACGCGACTGACTCCGTTGGTAGTCGGCATGCAATCTTAAATACACTTTGCCTGGGCAATATCGCCACTCAGGCTGCGCCGGCGCAGGGAAAAAGGTTAAGCAGTGTAAAAAAAAACCAGAAGATCAAAGTTTGCGCATACGTCAGTGTGCGCAGTAGTCGTAGACATGTGTGGAACCTGTGCTACGAATTCTATGTAAATACGAAAAAAACTATGTTTCTTATGCCTGCATCGCATTTATAAGTATATTCTTTGCTACTGATGCCCTGTATGAAGTTTTTCTGTGGGTTTTGTGCCACCCTACAATACCCTGCATAAATTAGCTATGTGGATCTTTTGTCCACTGAAAGATGTTAAATTTCTCAAAACTAAATGTCTCGTCGTATAGTCCCTGCTCGGGCGCCATCACAGGCTATTGGCAGGTCATACCCTACTGTGATATGTACAGGGTATAGGCGATATACATGGACCACGTCACATACGAGTGCTTCCTAAGCATGTAGTAGTGGACTCTACCACCACGCGGTCGTTTGGGGCTCACGTGCACGTTTCGCGTGTCACGCGTGTCTGGCCGGCGGCCAATCGTGAGGAATGCACGTGGCCGCGGGTGCTTTCGCTGGTGTATTCTACCATCCGCAACTAGTTAGAGTGCATGCTCACACACCTCGATTGCCAGCTATCGCTTACTCACCGGCCGTTGGCCGTGCAGAATTCCCGTGACCGCAGGTATCTTCGTCTGTACACCCACAAGTCTACTGGTCAGCGAAGCACCGGTATACCAGAAAGCACGACCCTGCCAATACACACTCACACGGGCACACACGTACACGACACTTTTCACAATGCTCTAGAGGGGAGAGAATTTATCACTGGGTATTTAAAATAATCACGGCTGATTTTGTTTCATAATATTAATAACATGGTTTTATTCAATAGCTTGTTGTTTCCTAGCACTAGTTTTTGTACTAGTTAGTCCTTGCCTTCCTGCCTACTTCGCACCATTTCGTTAGCTCGAAACTGAGTTTTCAATATTTATGTTTCTTACAGCTCACCCTGATTCTCTTGCGATAGGATTCATACTTCTTTATAAGGGTCCTTGGGCTGGCTCTAGACACTGTACTTGCACTTTCTCTTTTATTTATTTTGTCCCCGTGGGAGAGCTTTGCTACCGGCTTAGTAAGGTGCTCGCGATCAACTGCCCTTGGCCTAGTTTTCGCAGCTTGCGTTTCGCTGCCTATGCTTTGCTGCTGCGTACATGCGTACCGACGCCGCTGCTTGCATGTCGCCGCTGCCTTCGGCCGATCGTGCCTGGCTGCTGTGACTCTGCTCGCACTTCGTTGCCTGCACGGCGCCGCTCGCATTTCGCTGCATGTCCGGCGCCGCTGCTTGTTTAGCGTCGCTGCTGGCTTAGCGTCGCTGCTGGCTGACCGTCGCTGCTGGCTTAGCGTCGCTGTTTGTCTGGCGCCGCTGCCCTAAAATCGGTCGCGATGCCGTTGCCTATGCGCCTTGTGCTGACTGTGGACGAGCTCTGGGTGCCCAAGTACCGTTACTTGCGGAAGTGTGCTATGCTGCCTGACTCTATGCGCGAGCTCTGGGTACCGAGGCACCATTACTTGTCTGTGCACAAGCTCTGGGTACCGAGGTACCGTGTAACGACCGAAGTCCGTTAGCCTCCACCTCCGCACACCCTGTCTAATTAAGCCGGCTAGGCTCAGGGAAAATGGGCTGGGTTCTTGTGTGCGGGTTCGGCTATCGATGTTATCAGAAAAAAATCGACAGGTTAGATGCTGCACAAAAAGAAAGACAAGGACAAAAAAAGGACTGCCCAAAACGAACGGGTGGACCATCTCTAATCCGATCAATCGGAGAGCCAGATGGGCCGCTCTCCTCTTCACCCACCCAACCATGCAGTCTGGGAAATAAATTCCCAAAACCACCCATTATGCTGCCGTGTTGCTACCCCCTTAGTGCCTCAAAAATAAAAAAGTTATTCCATGTTAATTATATTCAATGTTATGTGTATACAAATTTAATTTCAAATTTAAGCAGCTTCATGCTGCACAATCTCAGTATTACAATAGCCTAATATCCTTTGATTATTTATATTTCCCTCAATTATATTTTCGACTAGCTTCTAAGGTAGTGTATATTTTAATTAGGATACGCAAGAAAAATAATGATTGGCAGCATTTGTAGATATGTGCATGCGACTCACCCGTGATCCGTAAGGGCCCATACGACACAGCTGTTTGTAGGAAAAATAATAATAGCAATCGCAACACTATATACAAAGGCCAATCACAATACTCTTCCTTCTTTTAATTAATATGCTGTTCTTATTTATACTTTATTGTATACTTGTTTTATTTTTACGTTAAATTTTTACGTTAATATGAATGAAATCATAAAAATTAGTAAAGAAAATAATAAAAAAGATAAAAGAAATCGAAAATAAAATGATAAAAGAAATCAAAATAAGAATAAAAATCAAAAGGATTTACAAACTAATAAAAGAAAATAAACAGAAAGGAAATTATATAAAAGGAAATCGAAATTGAAAGAATAATTGAAATGAATTTAAAATAATAAAATAAAAATGATAAAATAAATGAAAATGTGTGTGGATGTATGAGTGTGTGTAATAACACGAAGTGTGTGTGAGTATGTGTGGAATTGTGTGTGAGCGTGTATGAAGTTGTGTTTACAAAATGTGTTTGTTTTCGTGTGTATACATGGATGGTGTGTGTGTTTGAGTGTATTTAGATCCTGCGCGTGCAATTGTCCAGCAAATCGTGCGCGTGTGCGGCGAAGTCGAATAGCCGGCTTTGAAGCCTCGAGCAAAAATGGTCTAAATATAGAATTCAACCGGCATTAGAAATCTCATGTTACCAAATGTTGTTTATTTGGTACTCACCCAAATCTTGACACCAAACGGCTGGTAGAAATACCACGCAGCAACACTGATTCCAATAATGCCAACTTACAGCAACTTGGCAGCAACACACCACTGTGCACCAGTTCGGAATGGCCACACAATTAGGTTGACGAGCCGCCTCTATCCAACGACAGCTAAATGGCAACAGGGTGGCAGCCAATTTTGCAATGGCAAAATGGCGAGCAGCGCACCACTGTGCATCAATTGGTGTAGCCTCGCAGTCAAAGTGGCGGGCGGCACCACTCGTGCGCAGCACCAGCAGCACCCACAGCAACGCAGCAACAACGGCGACGCAGCAACAACAGCAACTCAGCAAACAACAGGGCCTGACGAGAAGACGATGGTGCGAGCGCTAGCGCTCCGATGGCCACACGAGGGTTACTGTAGGGCCAAAAGGGGTGATGAAAAAAAACGCTCATATGATATGAGGCACTACTCACTCTTGAAATGGTTCGGAAAGACAAGATGAAATGTCCGGGTTGTATTGCCTGTTCCAAATGCAGCTCAATCAAATATTTTTTTATTTTTCTCACACTCGTATAAATTTCGTTTTGCACGCTAGCTGATGAAAATTTTTGGCGGAAGTGTGGCTAACAGCTGTCTCTATTTTGACAGGTGGTCTCGATCCCCAAAGCAACCCTGGCGAACCCGATATATCGGTACGCCATTTATCAACACTGATCGATCGAATGGTACAGAGATGCCACCTCGATTAAAGTATCGAGTTCGACTAACCGCCAAAATTTCAAATTCAAATTCAAATTTAAATTTGAAAGGGGAATTTCTACACGGGCCCCACACCCTCAGATTCAATTTTACGCCACTGGTCTGAAATTGAATTTGAAAAAGAATCACAAGGATCGTGTAGGAATTCCGACCGATATGAAATGAGCTTGGAGTTTATGGCCATAGGTCTTTGGCATGGAAATTACCCAGCACCTTCCCCGCTAGATCCTCCACTAGATACAGGGTGTTACCTAGCCTCTTTTTAATGCGAACTTGGGTTCCCACCGGAGCCAGCTTTGCATTAAAATTGGCTGCAGCATTGCTCAATGCGAAATTGCGTTTAACGACTACCTGACCCACCTCGAAGGATCGTGGTTTTGCCCGCAGGTTGTAGCTGCGTTGATTCTGCTCATACGCCTTCAGAAGATTAGAATCGATCTTCGAGCGAATCAACTGCAGCCCATCCGATCTGGGAACGTCAGCATTAGGCTCACCTAGCATATTGAGCTTCCTCAACAATTGATAATCAGCCCCATGCGACATCATATGTTGTCCGAAGACAACCACGTATGGCGACATGCCGATGGACTGATGCAAGGTCTTTCGTAGCGAACAGTTGATGCTACTGAGGACTACATCCCACTCTCGCTGGTCACCCTGCACATACGCTCTCAGCGCCGCATTGATCGAGCGGTTGACTCTCTCAGCTGCGTTCGACTGAGGAGCATATGCACCCGTGCAAATGTGGCGGACTCCGAAATTCGCCAGGAAGGTCGTGAACTCATGGCTTTTAAACTGAGTGCCATTGTCGCTCACGACAACTTCCGGCACTCCGAAGCAATTAAATACCTCGTCCTTCAGGATGTCGATCACTACCTTGGCGGTGAACTTCTTCACTGCCTTCAAGAAGGTGAACTTGGAGAAGTGGTCTAGGACGATAAGGATTCCGATGTTTCCCTTCTTGGATCTCGGAAACGGACCGATAAAATCCACGTACAAACGTTGGAAGGGCCGCCCAGTTACGACGCGGGCTCCCATCAGTGGCCTCAAAGAACTGTTCGGGTACTTCGTCGTACGACAAACCTCGCAGTTCCGAACATAGTCTCTGACGTTCATCACCATGCCTGGCCAGAAAAACTTTTGGCGGATCTGCTCCAAGCACTTCGCCATGCCACAATGAGCAGAAGATGGCTGGTCATGAGCGGATTTGATGACGCCTTCACGCAAGGATTCGGGAACCACCAACTTCCAAACGTCATCGGGGCTAACGCCATCCCCCACAAACTCCGTGCGATGATATATATAATCATCCACCACTTGAAAAATCCGGGAGTTTGGCTGACAGGACCTCTTCCTTCAGCGCAAGGTAGCTCTCAGAGCGGAACGCTTCCGACTCGAGATCAATTTCGGGCAGGACTTCGCAAACTAAGGCACAAACTTTAGCATCCTCGAACGAACGAGACAGTGCATCTGCCACAACATTCTCGCTTCCCTTACGATGCTCAATAGTGAAGGAGAAACCCTGTAGCTTGATAGCCCAACGAGCAAGCCTACCACTCAGGTCTGGCTGGTTCATCAGCCAGCGCAAACTGGCGTGATCTGTCACCACCTTGAATGGATGACCCTCGATATACATCCTGAACTTCTTAACCGCAAGGACTACTGCCAGACACTCGAGCTCCGTCACAGTGTAGTTGCGTTGAGCCTTGTTCAGCTTCTTGGACATATATGCTATGGGACGCTCATCCCCAGACTCATCGCATTGTGCCAAAACTGCACCCACTCCATGCAAGGAAGCATCGCACTGTAGCACAAATGGCTTCGTGTAGTTCGGATGAACTAGGAACGAAGCTGAGCACAACTCGCTCTTTACTTTATTAAAGGCTTCTTGCGCCTGGTCATTCCAAAGGAATGCCTTGCCTTTAAGGAGCTCAGTAAGTGAGAAGATGATGGTCGAATAATTAGGAATAAACCTCCGATACCAACCGGTCATTCCCAGGAACCTCCGAAGCTGTTTTTGGGACTTCGGGACAGGAAACTCCTCCACAGCGCGAACCTTGTCGGGATTAACATGAAGCGTTCCTTCGCCTACCATGAACCCAAGATAATCAACCTTACGAATGCAGAACTGACTCTTCTGGACATTGATGGTCAGTCCAGCCTTACGCAGCTGAGTCGCAACCTCAGTCAAGTGGATGAGATGCTCCTCGAAACTGGAGGACAGTACCAGGAGATCATCCAAATAAACAAGGACATGCGATTTCAGTTGGTAAGGAATCACCATATCCATCAATCGACTCATCGTCTGCGGAGCGTTGGTCAACCCGAATGGCATCCGCTTAAACTGGTACAATGGACGATTGGGTACCGTGAAAGCTGTCTTCGCACGAGAGACATCATCCAAACAGATCTGCCAAAACGCATCCTTAAGATCCACCTTGGAGATGCAATGAACTGGAGGAAGCCTGCTAAGGAGCCCATCCATGATTGGCATGGGATATGCATCCTTCACAGTCACCGCATTCAGCTTTCGTGCGTCCAAACAAAATCTCACCTTGCCAGGTTTTATGTGCAAGGTCACCGGAGAGGACCATGGCGAACTAGGAGCTTCTTCAATCACATCCATGGCCAGCATCCTATCGATCTCAACGCACAGAAGATTCTCCTTGGCTGGAGACAACGGATAAAACCTCTGTTTTATCGGCTTCGCGTCGGCAGTATCGATGTTATGCTGAATGAGTGTCGTCAGCCCTAAGCCATTCTTCTCGAAGGAAGGAAAGACATTAATTACGGCTTCTAATTGCGTCTTCTGGAGGCTGGTCAAATCCAACTGAGATGAATCGGGTTCAGCCTTGCAAAGGACCTCATTGATGGACGTCGCTGGAACGATGGAGATGTTAAATCGTTTCCAAAAGTCCATCCCGCAAATGAGATCTTGCTTAATAGCTGGAACCACCAAAAAACTCAAAGTCTGTGCTTAGCGAATTGTAAGTCAGGGAAACAGAAATCAAACCTGCTATCGACTGCGTCTGTCCATCAGCAGTATGAACAACGCCCTTCGTCTTTCCAGACAAAAAGGCCTTCATCAACTACTTTCTGCGCTAATTTTCCACCCATGACGCTCTTGTTAGCTCCGCTATCAAGAAGAGCCATGTAATCTTCGCTGAAAACGTTGACTTGGGTGAAAGGACGTATGTCACCGCTTCTGTGGACTATCGATGAGATGGTATACCGCTGCAGGCCTCGTATGCGTCGCCAAAATTCACGCATACGAGTCGCAGATCTGGATCTACTAGACACGGTAGCATCGACATTAAATATTTCCGCCCTACGCTTTAAATATTCGCGCAGACGGACATGATACGGTTTGAAATGCTGTGGTATTGTCAAATCAGGTAAGTTTGTAAGGCTGGGAGATTTAGGAGACATTGATGGTACCGAGATTAACGTCGGATGTCGCCTCTCGGAGGTCGACGAGCATCCGGCGTCGAGTTTTCCGCCTTTGCTTTGCATCGATCGCAATTCGGCCTATACACATCTGCGGCTCCACAACCGTAGCAGAAGACACGCCTAGGCTGAAGGCAGTCGTGGTAGCGATGTCCCTGCTCCTCGCAATTCCAACATTTGGAATTGTCGAATGAACGAACTGCACAAATCTCTGCTTCGGGTGCTTCTTCTGCCTCGGACTCGGAGTGCTCTTCTGCTTGAAGAGTGCTTACGAAGTTCCGCCTAAAAGCAGAACGAAACTGAGGACGAATACTCCTGAAGAACTCCTCGTGCCGATGACACTCCCTACGCAAACTAGCTAGGTCAGAAGTGTCGACATGCAACAACTCATGCTGCAACTCCGAACGCAAATTATTCCGAACCTCTACTGCTATCTCACTATCCGACATAGGCTCTCGCAACGAATCGGCGATGGTGAGCATAGCGTCTAAAAAGTCGTCGAAGCTTTCGCTGCTTCCCTGCTTACGACGACGCATGGCATCTTTGATGTCACGATCAGTCCTCTGATCCTGGTATCGCTCTTGCAACCTACTACAAAGCTCGTACCAGTCCAGTTCTCTCACGGCACGATGCACTCTCCAGTAGAATTGGAGTGCGGGACCTGAAAACAACAGATGAGCAAACTGGGAAAGCAACGTAAAATTGCCATTGAGGCTCTGGGTCGTCATGCAATTGACGCGGAAGATAAAATCCTCGAGCGGAATATCGTTATACCGGTAAATTTAATTCGCCAGTTGGAGATCGTGTTCGACACCCTATCCGGTCTATCCACCACTGCAAAGTTAGGACTAGGACGAATTCCAGATGGCCTTCCGCCAAAGATTTCTTCTCGCCTAGTGGCACTACTAGCGCGAGGTAAAGATGGTGCCGCAGCATTATCAACCTCGAAATGCTGGTCATCGCGAGCAGCTCGAGCGGATTGGGCTAGATTCAAGTTTTGAAAAGCCGATGTGATCTGCTCCGAAATCAAAGCCGATATGTCGTCACGATATCTGTCCATAGAGCTCGAGATCATCTGATTGATACGCTCCTCGGATATCGCAGCAATCGAAGGAGCGCTAGGCTCACGACGAGGATTACGAGCCGGCAAGGCGCCAGCACCAGCAGTGCCACGCCCTTGCGAACGCGTAGCCATTCGACTTTTTTGGGAACTGCTCCCGAAGGAACTGAAACGCGCGAAGATCCTTGCCCATTCTGAGGGTTTAACGATGGCCTTTGCTCCACTGGAGCATTTATTATGGCTCTGGGACACATTTGTCGGCACATCGGACAAGTCTCGTTACTGTCGAGCCAAACAGACAGACACGATTTGTGAAATTGATGTCTGCAAGGAGTCTCAATCAGCTCCGGGTCCTGACTGGTGTCGTTGCAGATGGTGCACCCCATCGCAAGGTTCAACAGATCCGACCTATCAGAACTACGTCTAACCGACATAGAGAAAAACTAAACAAATCGCTAGCGTGGAGAAATAAGCACAATCTCAGAACGGTTCTAGATAGAAGGGTCACGATAGTCGTGAGTAAGAAGCACGACTAAGAAAAATGTACGCGATGATTGCTGTAACACACTGCACAACGATATCACAATAAGTGAGTGTGCGATCGTTCGATAAAAGTAATAAAGAAAATATACACTTCAATTCACACACAATCGTGCAACATGGACACGATACATACGATAGTTAATAATCGCTAAAAGTATACACAATATTCATGAAGGTATAAGAGGGCTTACCTAAGGTTAAGCAACACGACAGCACATAGTGATGTGATCATTTGCTAGAGATGGTCGAACTATTGAAACTACTTTAGGAAGCAAACTGCGTGTAGCTCTAATCGGAAGCTGAGGATCGTGTCGACATATCCAGCACGACCTATCTCAGCTCTCACGAGTCGAGATGTTTGTTGGATGGAGCTAGGATGGGGTATCGAACCGGTTTTACCCAATCTGATAGCTCCACATCCCAGAATCTGCCATCCAACCCCACCGATTATTCTCCATGACGAAGAATATCGAACTCGGATAGCCATATGCAATCGGTCTGGCTCCGATATACACCAGAAAGGCCAGCAACTCCAGATTGCATATAACTATCAGCTGAAACTAAAAAAAAACAATGTGGATGAATTTTGGGACCTAAAGGAAAAAGTGGAGGAGGACGGGAAGGGTATAAGGAAAAGGTAGGGTATAGCCATAAGGAACCTTTCGGGCCCCACGTTGGGCGCCATTTTCTGAAACGACCGAAGTCCGTTAGCCTCCACCTCCGCACACCCTGTCTAATTAAGCCGGCTAGGCTCAGGGAAAATGGGCTGGGTTCTTGTGTGCGGGTTCGGCTATCGATGTTATCAGAAAAAATCGACAGGTTAGATGCTGCACAAAAAGAAAGACAAGGACAAAAAGGACTGCCCAAAACGAACGGGTGGACCATCTCTAATCCGATCAATCGGAGAGCCAGATGGGCCGCTCTCCTTCTTCACCCACCCAACCATGCAGTCAGGGAAATAAATTCCCAAAACCACCCATTATGCTGCCGTGTTGCTACCCCCTTAGTGCCTCAAAAATAAAAAAGTTATTCCATGTTAATTATATTCAATGTTATGTGTATACAAATTTAATTTCAAATTTAAGCAGCTTCATGCTGCACAATCTCAGTATTACAATAGCCTAATATCCTTTGATTATTTATATTTCCCTCAATTATATTTTCGACTAGCTTCTAAGGTAGTGTATATTTTAATTAGGATACGCAAGAAAAATAATGATTGGCAGCATTTGTAGATATGTGCATGCGACTCACCCGTGATCCGTAAGGGCCCATACGACACAGCTGTTTGTAGGAAAAAATAATAATAGCAATCGCAACACTATATACAAAGGCCAATCACAATACTCTTCCTTCTTTTAATTAATATGCTGTTCTTATTTATACTTTATTGTATACTTGTTTTATTTTTACGTTAAATTTTTACGTTAATATGAATGAAATCATAAAAATTAGTAAAGAAAATAATAAAAAGATAAAAGAAATCGAAAATAAAATGATAAAAGAAATCAAAATAAGAATAAAAATCAAAAGGATTTACAAACTAATAAAAAGAAAATAAACAGAAAGGAAATTATATAAAAGGAAATCGAAATTGAAAGAATAATTGAAATGAATTTAAAATAATAAAATAAAAATGATAAAATAAATGAAAATGTGTGTGGATGTATGAGTGTGTGTAATAACACGAAGTGTGTGTGAGTATGTGTGGAATTGTGTGTGAGCGTGTATGAAGTTGTGTTTACAAAATGTGTTTGTTTTCGTGTGTATACATGGATGGTGTGTGTGTTTGAGTGTATTTAGATCCTGCGCGTGCAATTGTCCAGCAAATCGTGCGCGTGTGCGGCGAAGTCGAATAGCCGGCTTTGAAGCCTCGAGCAAAAATGGTCTAAATATAGAATTCAACCGGCATTAGAAATCTCATGTTACCAAATGTTGTTTATTTGGTACTCACCCAAATCTTGACACCAAACGGCTGGTAGAAATACCACGCAGCAACACTGATTCCAATAATGCCAACTTACAGCAACTTGGCAGCAACACACCACTGTGCACCAGTTCGGAATGGCCAAACAATTAGGTTGACGAGCCGCCTCTATCCAACGACAGCTAAATGGCAACAGGGTGGCAGCCAATTTTGCAATGGCAAAATGGCGAGCAGCGCACCACTGTGCATCAATTGGTGTAGCCTCGCAGTCAAAGTGACGGGCGGCACCACTCGTGCGCAGCACCAGCAGCACCCACAGCAACGCAGCAACAACGGCGACGCAGCAACAACAGCAACTCAGCAAACAACAGGGCCTGACGAGAAGACGATGGTGCGAGCGCTAGCGCTCCGATGGCCACACGAGGGTTACTGTAGGGCCAAAAGGGTGATGAAAAAAAACGCTCATATGATATGAGGCACTACTCACTCTTGAAATGGTTCGGAAAGACAAGATGAAATGTCCGGGTTGTATTGCCTGTTCCAAATGCAGCTCAATCAAATATTTTTTTTATTTTTCTCACACTCGTATAAATTTCGTTTTGCACGCTAGCTGATGAAAATTTTTGGCGGAAGTGTGGCTAACAGCTGTCTCTATTTTGACAGGTGGTCTCGATCCCCAAAGCAACCCTGGCGAACCCGATATATCGGTACGCCATTTATCAACACTGATCGATCGAATGGTACAGAGATGCCACCTCGATTAAAGTATCGAGTTCGACTAACCGCCAAAATTTCAAATTCAAATTCAAATTTAAATTTGAAAGGGGAATTTCTACACGGGCCCCACAACCGTTACTAGTGCAAGTGTTCGACTGTACACTAGCTCTGGGTACCGAGGCACCGTTGCTCATGCGTGTGCTAGACTCGCGGTCTGGGTCCCGAGGCACCGTTACTTGTGTGTGCACAACCTCTGGGTACCGAGGCACCTTTACTAGTGCAAGTGTTCTGCCTACGCCTTTGTCTTTGCCTATGCTTTTGTTTTCTTGTTCAAGGAAATACTACTTGGTATACTAGACTTAAAGATAACTTATATTATATAAATTAAATCTTGAATTGATTATATGTTCAAAAAATAATGTCTTTATTTATTGGGTTGAGGTTTTCGACTAATTTTATACAAGAAGGGTTTAACATAAGAAGGCTGCTGCTGTTGGGAGCCGCTGCCGCTGTTGTCGCTGGTGCAGTCGTTGCCGCTGCTGTCGCTGCCGCTGTCATTGGTGCAGTCGCTGCCGCTGCTGGTGTTGTCGCTGCTGGTGCTGGTGTTGTCGCTGCTGGTGTCGGGTTCCTGCAGTTGGCCGCGGCTTGGAATTTGCTGACCAAGCGCACGTGGCGGATGTTTAGGCTACGCTGGCCAGTAGTCCCACGGTTTTGGGAATGCTGACCAAGTGCACGTTGTTTATGTAACCTTGCCCCGTGAGAGCAGGTTGCGCTTCTTATTGTTGTGCAGCAGAAGTGTTGTTAAATTATATAAAATAACTAATAGAATGTGTCTCGCTTCATACGGCGTCACACGTTTTATACGCGACTATGCTAAACTTGCAAAACCACTGACGAACCTATTGAGAGGCGAGAATGGTCGTCTCCCAAAAAATATTTCAAACAAAACAAAGATAGATTTGAACAGTGACGCGATATGTGCGTTTGAAAGGATAAGAAGAACTTTTAGCCTCACAAGCCGTCATACTGGCCAAAGAGAGTAACTAATGTATAATAGAATTAGTCTTGTATCGATCTTGAGCAAATGAACTGCGATAAACATACACACCAATAATCTTTTAATACTGGGTCAAATTCATTTCGTTATTTGTTAAAACTCGTATCTGAAAAACTTTTCACATTTTTTATTGGCGCCCGAGCAGGGACTTCGGTATTATTATTATTGAATTTCGTTTTAAATTATTGGTGGTATGTTGTCACAAAATTTGATGACTATAGCTCGTATAGTTTCTGGCTCAATCGACTCGGCTGTTGATACTGGTTCAGAATATATATAGTTTATGGGGTCGGAGATTTCCGTTCCGACAAACACAATAAACCATGAATTTTTTTAAAATGCATGGCCTACAAATTGTAAGTTCGCAAATTTTTGGCCAAAATTGTGTCACTTGAAATATGGTTTAAGCCCACTACATACTGGATAGGATATAAACACATGAAATAAATAATGGAGAATTATTGAGGAAAATGATAAGAAAAATGAAATCCAATGCGTTTTCGGGAACACCTTTCCCTAAAAGTTGATCAACCGAAAGTAGGAGGATTTGGCAGTACCAACGATGGCAATACAACTCGGCGTGCATTCCATGATCCTCACATTTTTTCTAAGATCACTGGCATCGATGAGATTATTGCAAATTTGTTTTAGAACTTATTATCAAAAAATACCCTTAGCTGCCAATGACCGCAACTGTACATCAAATTCTTATTCGGCGCCACGCGTACAATTTTTTAAGTTTTAAGTTTATTTCAAATGTTAGGTGCCACGCCCACCGCAACATGGCAGGCAATCCATCCTTAAAGCGGTGGCGGCAGCTGTCGGAACTCAAGCTGCGGTTTTGGCACAGCTGGTCCAGGGACTATGTGCTCATCCTTCAGCAGCGAACATAATGGACAACAGAGGCCAACAACTTAAAGGTGGATCGCATGGTGTTGATACACGAGGACATCATCATCTATGGCGCGTCACCCAAGTCATCGCGGGAGACGACCGCAAGGTCCGAATGGCAGAGGTGCAAACCGCAACCGGCATCGTTAAAAATTATTGGTAAAAATTATTTCGTTTTAAATTATTGGTGGTGTAAATTCGGTTTTCGCGTGAGATGTCAAGCCGCTCATCAAGGGAAGTGTCTATGGAATCCACCAAAAGCTACGAGGTAATCTGCACCATAAATTGAGTTCTTTGTGTCGCCCGCAATTGTGCGAGAATATCAAATTATTGGCCATTGTGTAGTGTGATTGTGCACCTTAATACATATATATACATACATATATAAAGTTACATCAAGTTTACAAGACTATCAATTATTGGTGCCAGTGAATCTTCAAAAGAACAACTATACATATGTGTGTGCATTGTACATGTAGATAAACGCATACATATGTACATATACATATAAATTAACTAAAGCCTTTGAACTAAAACAAAGAAAATAAAGCAACTTCACATTCGTTACATATTGATATTCAATTTTCGGAGTTTGCTGGTTACATATGTTATATTGCAGTTTCAAAGTCGCTTACTCGGTTATTCAACTTTCGCTATTTGCTTGTTCCGCTTTGGTGTTAGGCTGTGAAATTACAGCTATTTTTTCTGTCGCTTAGCAAAGAAGTCGCCTGATTTTGGTGCATTGAGTGTTCCATTATTTCGTGGAGCCTTCTGTTCCGTTAATTGTTTGCCTTCTCAACTGAGCACTTACATCTTATGTAGCATATTCCCTGTACACATAGGTAAAGGGGTATATAGGTCGAACAGTTAAGTTGTACATTGAACATTAATTTTTCTTGTTGATTGCTGGATATGATTTAGTTCGAAAGCTTGTAAAGTTAAGTTACTAATCATGGGCAAGGAAGAAGATTCCATACCAGCAAGCAGCTCTTAGCCTATGGCAAATCTGGTTCAAACATTAGATCGCCTGAAATTTGATATTGAGCGCATGAAGACTTCGTTTGAGCAAAAAACAATATCTTTCGAAGAAGCATAGCTCGAGTGTCGTCTTGAGATTTTACAAGGATATATTGAAAAGGCAATGGGTCTACAAACTCAACTAGAGAGTTATGATCCAAGTGGTGTCACAAGAGGGCCGCTGGAGTATTTGTGTTTTGCCACCAAAGCCTTGTATTTAAATGCTGTTAAGCAAAACAGGCCTGAATTGTGTACTGTCACTGCTAGTACAAGTCATCATTCCAAAATTCAGTGGCAAGCATTGTGGCACAGTGGCAGTTTATAGGAATTTTAGGTGCCCTTATAATACATTAGTTGATGCCGATCACTCATTATCAAGGGTAGAAAAATTTCATTACTTGCTATCATGTCTATCAGATGAAGCATTAGAAGTGGTGAAACCATTTCAATTGTCAGACAGTAATTATCAAAAGGCGTTTGAAAGTCTTGATGCTGTGTATGATAATAAATGCCTCATTTTCTTTGATACTGTATCTCAACTGTTCGAATTGCCAAGCATGACCAAGGCATCGCCAGGAGGTCTGCGATCAATTATTGATATAGTTTCTGCCATTTACTCGTCGCTGTTGTCGCTGGCAACTGATAAAGACATTGCCAACGCTATGATTATCCATATGGTCATGTCTAAGGTGGACCAAGTGACCAAGTCTAGATACGAAGAACAGCTTGATTGCGATAAGCTGCCTTCCTGGTCTGATTGCGCCACTCATTTAAATAGGCGCTATCAATATTTAGTAGCAGAAGAGTCAACAAAGGCGAAAGGCAAGCCTAAAGATACTTGAAAGGGGCATAGTAAGGCTTTGTTTTCGTGTGCACAGGGCAACCAAGACTTGCAGAAATCTAGCAAGAAACCAGTAAGAAAAAGCAACAGTCGCGCAGCACGCGACAGTGGGATACCCTTCGACCTATGTAGGTATGTTCCTATGTACATATGTACACATATACATATGAACATGCTTTGAAATTAATCTCGACAGATGGCGCTCGCGCTTTGCGCTCGCCTCCCTTGTTAGCTGACAGAAGCACTTGGTTTTATGTTCATACTTTCTTAAATAACTTCTGTGTTTATTGTCCGATCGGATTGTAATTTGGAGACTACGTAGATATTTCATTCAGCTTAGTATACGTTAAAGTCAGAAAGTTGTATCTTTTTATACAGCGCTTACAAATTGAGAAAAATTAATTTATTGATTTGCGGGGGCGGTGGGCGTGGCACTTAACATTTGAAATAAACTTGATCTGCGCCGAGAACATAGAAACCTTCATTCCAAATTTGGTGTCTCTAGCTTTTATAATAGCTGAGATCTGTGTGTTTATCTGGTCAGACGGACATCAGGACATCCGGACATCCGGACAGACAGACAGACATGGCTCAATCGACTCGGCTAGTGATCCTGAGCAAGAATATATATACTTTGTGGGGTCTGCTACGCCTCCTTCTGCCTGTTACATACATTTGCATTTTGCACAAAGTTAGTATACCCTTTTTTGACCATTTTCAATGGTCGAAGGGTATAAACAGGATTCAGTTGCAATTATTGTCAGAGCCTGGAACACAACATTGATCCGTATCGCTCCTTTAGCTCTATTTCTGTGACAGACCGTTTTGCATTCGTAAAGGCTAATAAACTATGCATCAATTGTTTACACAGTGGCCATATGGTTTCAAATGGAAAAGCTTCAAAGTGTCGGGTGTGCACAAAGTCTCACCATTCCCTACTTCATAGATATGAGCCAAGAGATCATCCATTCCTAGTGCCGCATACACAGGTCACGTGCTTAGCACTGACCAAGTTATTTTAGCGACGGCGAGTGTTCAGGTCAAGGATTGATTTGGCCAAGTTCACATGGCCAGAGCCTTGTTAGAGGAGAGTCTTGATGCTGTGTATTGTGACGCCGCAATGAAGCGACGCCTCATTATTATTTAATTTTTAAAATAAAACATAAGATATCTCTAAGTCTAATATACCCCGCAGTATTTTCTTGAGTAGAAAGAGCAGCAAAGCAAAGGACATGGGGCATTGGCAGGAACAAGAAATCAGGGTACATAGCATAGAAAATCCCAGCCACTCGGCACCCATGCCTAGTAACGGTGCCTCGGGACCCAGAGCTAGCCACAGTCGAACACTTGCACTAGTAACGGTGCCTAGGTACCCAGAGCTCTCGCACTTTGTCAGGCAGCATAGCACATTTGCACAAGCAACGGTGTTTGGGTACCCAGAACTCGTGCACAGGCAGCGCAAGGCAACGACACAGGCAACGTCATCGCGACCAAATTTTTGGGCAGCGGCGCCAGACAAGCAGAGACGCTAAGCCAGCAGCGACGCTCAGCCAGCAGCGACGCACAGCCAGCGGCGACGCGCAGCCAGCAGCGAAGCTAGGCAAGCAGCTGCGGCGGACATGCGGAAAAGTGCGAAAAGTGCCTGCAGGCAGCAAAGTGCAAGCAGAGCCACAGCAGCCAGGCACGATCGGCCGAAGGCAGCGGAGAATTAGAAACAGTGCAAGTGCAAGTTAAAGTCCAGTGCCAGCCCAAGGACCCTTATTGAAGAAGATGAGTCCAGTCGCAGGAGAATCGAGGTGAGCGGTAAAATATAAAATATTGAGGTCTCAGTTTTCGAGCTTTACGTAATGGTGCGAAGTAGGCAGGAAGGCAGGGACTAACTAGGACAAGGACTAGTGCTAGGAAACAACAAGCTATTGAATAAAACTATGTTATTAATATAATGAAAACAAAACCAGCCGTGATTATTTTAAATACCCAGTGATATATTCTCTCCCTTCTAGAGCATTGTGAAAAGTGTCGTGTACGTGTTTTTTTTTTTTTAATACATATACTGGAGGAAAAGTAAATCTTCGAAAGATACCATACGAAGATGGCATGCACGATTCATACCCCTATAGATACTATAGGTTTATGCCTACGTACTAAAAAAACCTCCGTACACTCAGGATGTGAGGCCAGGTTGCACTCCCTCTTAGAAGCGTTAGCATGTAGCGTCACTCTCGTTCCTTAACTCTTTAGTCGCCTTTTACGACAAGCCGAGCCCACTGAGGTAGTATTCTAGTCCCGCCACCATACAGGGAAAAAATCTCCTTAATTATTGTATAAATTGCCTACTGTCTACTGAAATATTACTAATTACTAACGACCTCTAAAGAAATAGAAAATAAAATTAGAAAATCAGATTACTATATTTATCCTGAGAACCAAAATTATGTACCAGCTCTATTGGTCATCTCATCGGCTCGGACCCTCTTCATCATGTTAATGATGATGGCATGCCCCACGTACCATGCATCTTTGTTCGCCAACATGGCAGAGAACAAGCCTCTTGGGCTGAGCGGCACTCCGGACAGAGACCTTAGCTGATCACTCTCCATGGTAAACCGGGAACAATTCATAAGGACATGTTCCGCAGTTTCCACAGCGTCGGTGCAGTAGAGGCACTAGGCTGAATCTACATGGCGAAACCGAAATAGATAAGCACGGAAGCAGCCATGGTCAGTAAGGAACTGGGTCAGGTGGTGGTCCACTTCTTTGTGTTGACACTCTGCCCATTCCGCTAATACTGGGATGAGCTGATAAGTCCATCTCCCACGGTGCGACGTTTGCCATCAAGCCTGCCACTCTCTCTTCAGCCACTCTTGAGACTCTAGCCGAGAAACGCCATCTCGAATAAAGCCCAGTGCCTTGATCTCGAGGTCGATGGGCGGCATGCCTGCCAGGGCAAGTGCTGCGTCATCTGAAATCGTCCTGAATCCTCTGATGAGTCTGAGGGACATAGTCCGCATCACCGATCGCGCGCCTTTAAGGTAAGAACTCTTATTTGTGGCTGTGCTCCAGATAGGCGCAGCATATAAAAGCGTGGCTTTTGCTACCGCCACCAGCAGCTATCGAGCCGGCATCCTAGGTCCACCCACGTTTGGCATGAGCCTTGCCAATGAGGCAGATGTTATCCCTGCCTTCCTGCTAGCATAGTTTGCGTGATCCTTAAAAGAGCGCCTGTGGTCTATAAGGATACCCAGGTACTTTAGCGATCCCGCTGAAGTAACTTGGATCCCATTAACTGAGACCTGCAGAGTCTCCACAGTTTTCCTGCTGCTCAGCAGAACAGCCTCGGTCTTGTGCACCGCGATTTTTTAGACCGACTTTCTCCAGCCAGTCGATGGTCGATCTACTCGTCGCGTTGCACTTTGCCTGTAACTCAGTTAATGTTTTGGCGACCGCTGTTATTGCCACGTCATCTGCAAAGCAGTGCAGCTCAGCTCCGATGGGCTTGCTAACGCCCAAGATCCCATCGTACATAATGTTCCACAGGATCGGTCCAAGTACCGATCCTTGGGGAACACCTGACGAAACTCGGTAACTTCTCGGGCCAGCATCCGTGTCGAACCAAAGGACTCGGTCCCTGAAATATCTACCTACCACTAATCTTAAATACTCCTGGATACCCATATTGTGCATAGCACTTAAAATTTTAGGCCATCTTGCAGTGTTGAAGGCGTTATTCACGTCCAGCGTGACGATTGCGTAGTACTCCTTTCTGCCGCCAAGCCATCTGTCACCATCGAGAGCGTTCTTGGCTATATCTGCAACAGCCGAGAGGGCATCAAGTGTACTTTTTCCCATGCGGAAGCCGTACTGATGCCTACTCAGGCCATTGGGACTCTCCGTTATTGCCTCTATGCGAGCATACAGAATACGCTCGAATAGCTTACCCACTATGTCAAGCATACATAGTGGGCGGTAGTTGCATGCACCTTGTGCATGCCCCTTACCTTTCGGCAATAGTACGAGCTTTTGGCTTTTCCACCGCTTAGGAAAGACCCCATCCACGAGGCACTGCTGAAAAGTGTCCCTGAAGATTTCGGGTCGCGCAAGCGCCACCGCCTTGACCACCACTCCCGGAATTCCATCCAGGCCAGGAGATTTATTGGCCTTTATACGCTTTGCAGCCTCGACTACTTCGCTTACTGTTACGCAAGGGAAGGGAGACGCAGGGGTATCTTCTAGTGGCTGCCATAACGTGGTCTGTTCAGGGAACAGCTCCGCCACAAGATTGGCCATCACATTGGGTTCAGATGGAGTACCCTCCCTCTTTCTTAACTTATTACTTACGATTTTGTTGGCGAGACCCCAAGGGTCGTCGTCTACGCTCTCAAGCAGATCCTTAAAGGCGCGCGCTTTAGCAGCCCATATACCTTTTTTCAACTCTGCGCGCTTGGCTCTGAAAACCTCGAGAAGTTCGGCGTGGCTAGAGTCTCCTCTGGCTCGTTGCGCTCGTCTCCTAGTCCTGTTGCATTCCAACCGAAGCTGGTGTAAGGATTCATTCCACCAGTGGACAGGAGACTTGCGCTTTGCCTTGCTTTTTTCTCGGCATCGTAGCATCGCAAGTTGATACCAGCAGCTTCATCAGATTGGCCGCCATCATCTCCGCATGGCCAGTTGAGATGGTTAGGGAGTCGATTTGATATGACAGCATATCATTATCAAACTTTCTAACATCCCAAGCTTGACCGGGTGAGTTCCTCCGCATACTGCGTACCGCTCCCATTGGTCGCACGCAAAGGTGATCAGAGCATGGTCGCTCAGAGTTACCTCATCAGAGACTGTCCAATTTGTGTTTGCTACTAAGCCTCTGCTGACGAAGGTAACATCAATATATGACGTGCCCCTGTCGTTGTTGAAGGTCGGCTTGCGGCCGTCATTCAGCAGGATCAGGTCGAGCAGAATCATGGAGTCAGTCACGGCTCGTCCTCTGGAGTTGGAGACGCGGCTGCCCCATTCTGTCGCCCAGGCATTGAAGTCGCCTGCTATAATCGTTGGCCTGCGCCCTCTCGCATGGCTCACGAGCATGTTGAGCATATCATCAAATTGGTCAGAGCTGTCGCTAGGAGGCGCATAACAGCTGTAAATATGCACGCCTTTGATCCTCGGATATGCAATGCCACGCATTGGCGAGGTCGCCCGATCCTGTATATGGAGAGGACTGCAACACCTGATAGCCGCCTTACCCGACTCATCAAGGATCAGACCCGCGTTACCGCCACCCTGGAAATAGGGTTCGCTGAGGAGCATGATGTCTGCATTGCGCTCCGCCGCTGTCTGAGTCAGAAGACTCTGAGCAGCTGCGCAGTGATTGACATTGAGCATCCACTTGAGGTTCGGACCTTGGCAATGTGTTTTAATGGGCAACGTAAGTATGTAATATATGTATGTTACACATATAGTACCATGCAATTTGAAGTTATAATGGAGAGTATATGTACCTTGTTCGTTAGAAAATGGTAGGAGAAGGTACATACATATATGTGGCAGAGGTTTCTAAATAGAATCGGATGGATAAAACTGTGTGTAATTTGTGATTCGTGTTTCCGTACATATATGTATGTATATATATATATGGAAAACTTCGAAGGTGCCAGTCGTCTGTAAGTAAGTATGTGCTTACTAATGCAGCAACATATGTACATACATACAGAGATGCCGTTACGCTAATTGCGAGGTTAGGATAAATTGTAAAAGAAATTTCTTTTCACAAAGGGACAATTACACACAGTCCTCTGCCGCATAAAAATAAGTATAAATTTTAGTACTTATCTGGGGGATCCTGACGAGATGCCGATGACGTGGTTCGAGCGGAAATATGGGATGACAATCCAGCGACGTATGTATATCCAATATATTTTATCCGGCTCGAAGGACCAATGTTTGTGGCGGCGGCAATGAAGTCTTCCTTCTTGTGGGGATCGTGAAATCGGGGGTGAAAATCCTGCTGTAGAACTGAAAACCGACGCGAAAACAATTCGAAAAAGAAAACAATGCGGGGCGCGTGGCGTTCACTTCACTTGTATTTTTCAACTAACTTCTTGTCCATAGGATGTAGTTTAACTTAAGCCTAACTTAACATAAATACATATGTAGGATAAAAGAGCGTGAGAGCCCTTGGTGACTCTCGCACTGTTTACGCCGCTGCCTATGCTGCCTACTTTTTGGTGGCGAGTTTCGGCGTAAACAAGATTGTTTTATCTAAATATAACTATTATAACCTTCAACAGTTTTGCTACGAATATATAGACGCAAGCACCGTACGCTCTCATAGATGCGTCGGCGAAACCATGTAATTGTATTGGTGACATCGGATTAGTGAACACCTTGTGTGTTCGCCGTGAAAGTAATTCTGAATATTAATCGTTGGAGAAGTGGACTGTATATTCGAATTGGGAGTTGGTGCAGAATCTGCTGAAGAGGGGGGCGCGATAGGACCCTTGCACGTAAAACAATTATGTTGACTCGTGCAATCTTTAAGGATAAGTCTTCTTGCGAAGCAGTTCAGACACAACTTCTGCTGATTGATGAAATGGACCTTTCATCAACAGCAATTTGGGACGTATAGGATGGTTCTCCTTTGAGCAAAGTTTGCAGGTTTCTGGTTTGCCTACAACCTTGGTTTCAAAAGAGTTGACCTTCCTCGTAGGAGGCTCTTTTCGAGACAGGTTTGGGACTTGTCTGTGCGCTTGTACTAGGTTGTATGTCCTCTATCGCTTCTAATGTGCGATATCGCTCTGAAAGGAAATCTGACATTTCCTTGCACGACGGAATTTCAGCCTTGTTTTCTACTGACTGTTCCCAAAATGACAACGTCAGCCTTGGGAGTTTAAACGAGCACTAGGAACACTTGAAGGCAATCCCAGTTCTCTGTGCTGATTTTTGGAATGGTCTAGAGCCGTTAAACTTTGTATAGTGCTTTGAAGAATTTAGATGGCGGCTCCAGACTCGTGAGAAAACTGACGGAAGGTTGAAGAGGATCTTAAGTTGGCTGTTGACTAACAGCCTTTTATTTTCGAACCTGTCCGTCGAGTTTTTCAAAGCAGAGGAGAAACCCTCATTCGTGAGAGGGGGATTTGGAAACGATTGCCTTCGCTTCTCCACTGGTCTTCGCATTTAAATGGAATAATTTCTCGATCTGACTTAAGCCGGGATCGGAAATGTAGACCGCTGTGAAGAGATCACGGAAAGTTGGCCATTTAAGGTAGTCACCGCTGAAAACTTCAGCATCAAAAGGTGGTGACCGGTATCTTCGTAGGTGGAAGGTTACTTGTGGTGCTGCAGGTGCTGGAGGTGGAGCCGTTGCGGTCTCTATACTCTCATTTAATTGAAATAACTACCTTTCCTTTCGGCAATAGTACGAGGTTTTGGCTTTTCCACCGCTTAGGAAAGACCCCATCCACGAGGCACTGCTGAAAAGTGTCCCTGAAGATATCGGGTCAGCGCAAGCGCCATCCCTTGACCACCACTCCCGGAATTCCATCCAGGCCACGAAATTTATTGGCCTTTATACGCTTTGCAGCCTCGACTACTTCACTTACTGTTACGCAAGGAAGGGAGACGCAGGGGTATCTTCTAGTGGCTGCCATAACGTGGTCTGTTCAGGGAACAGCTCCGCCACAAGATTGGCCATCACATTGGGTTCAGATGGAGTACCCTCCCTCTTTCTTAACTTATTACTTACGATTTTATAGGCGAGACCCCAAGGGTCGTCGTCTACGCTCTCAAGCAGATCCTTAAAGGCGCGCGCTTTAGCAGCCCATATACCTTTTTCAACTCTGCGCGCTTGGCTCTGAAAACCTGGAGAAGTTCGGCGTGGCTAGAGTCTCCTTTGGCTCGTTGCGCTCGTCTCCTAGTCCTGTTGCATTCCAACCGAAGCTGGTGTAAGGATCGCACGTGACGTGGACCATGTATATCGCCTATACCCTGTACATATCCCAATAGGGTATGACCTGCAAATAACCTCTCTCTTGCTAAAGTCATAGTAGTCCTAGTATTTATAAATTTTCTGTAAAGACCCTGGCGAGACTGGGCTATGTACCCCAGCCTGAGAAAACATCCTTACAATACTTAAGGCTAACTTAATTTTACCCTTGGTAAATGTCGATATGCTGCCTACTTTTCGGCGGCGAGTTTCGGCGTAAACACTATTAAATGGGCATTTGAATTGCAGTAACTGCCCTTTCAAAATCGGACCACAAAGGTAATTTGTCATAATCTAGCTGCTCTTCCTATTTTTGTTTGGTCACATGATCACTCTATTTAATACCAAATGAATCAGCACTGCATTCGCTATTTTAGTGTCATCGCCTATCGATAACAATGAACCATATATAGATGACACCGTATCGATTAGGCTTCTAAGAGAGGATGCAGATTGGTGATTCATTTTAGGAAGACTAAACAATGATGAGATATTGTTCATAAAGATAAGGCATTCGTTATCGTAGAGTCTCCTTAGGCTTTCCATAGCCTTTTCATAGTTGCTCTCGATGATTTGGAATGCCTTAATCGTTCCCAAGGCATCACCAGAGTGACAGGAGATCAGATGGTTAAACTTTTCGATAGCCGGAATGCTCTTTCTTTTGATTCGCTCGATGACTTCACTGCTGAGAGAAGCGACATAATTCTCGCTTTGGTCGTGATTGACAATTCCCCCAACTCGGGTCCAAACTCAACGGTTTCATCAAGGCTTTCAATATGTTCTTGAAGCCCGGTTGCCTTGACAATAGCTTCGGACAAAAGTTGAAGCTTGCACTCAAGCTCGGAGACATCTAGTGGTATAGTACCTGTTTCTAGACGCTGTTCTACCCGGCGAATGCTCTTTACATATACTCGTAGCCTTTTTCTAAGGTCGTCAATAGACGTACGACTGACTTTTGGATTTTCTTCTTCCATTTTAATGGACGAAAGCGAGAAAGTATGTTTTTTATTATATAATACAATAAACGACGAAAACAAATATACTTGAATAATAGAAGCACTAGTTATCAAAGAAATAATTTGATGCAAGTGATACCGAAAGAGTTATAACCGACCAAAGGTACGGAATGCGTATCACTTGCCGTTTTGAGTTCAAGCGCGCAAACGATATTGACAACAATGCGTATCACTTGCCGTTTTGAGTTCAAGCGCGCAAACGATATTGACAACAACAATGCTAGTGAGCGGGTGACGTGCGAAAGCGAAAACGAAAAAAATCACCGCTATAGCTTGCTGTGTAGATGTGCGTATGTATGTGTGCAGCTAGAAGCGCAGCTGGCGGACGAACGAAAGCAAGAAACAAAAATTCGCCGCTGCAGCTGATATACACGTAGGTGTGTATGTATGTATATATGTACATACAATTGCTTGAACTCAGCAAATTGTTATTTGCAATCGAATTATGGACGAAAGTTTGTGAGAGGGGGCGACTGTGGAACATAAACATCAACAAACAATTGCATCCAAGAGAAGTTCAAAAAATATATTTATGTATGCCAGCAGTGACGCACAGCCAGCAGCGGCGCCGGACATGCAGAAAAGTGCGAACGACGCCGTGCAAGCAGAGCCACAGCAGCCAGGCAAGATCGGCCGAAGGCAGCGGCGACAGGCGAGCAGCGGCGACATGTACGCAGCACCGGCGACATGTTCGCAGCAGCGAAAGGCAAGCTGCGAAAACTAGGCCAAGGGTAGTTGAACGCGAGTAACAAAAGAATCCAGTCCTGGGCTCTCCCACGGGGAAAGAATAAAACGTGCAAGTGTCAGCGAAAGTAAGTGTCTCGTGCCAGCCCAAGGACATCCAATTGAAAAGGATGAATCCTGTCGCAGGAGAGTCAAGGTGAGCGGAAAAGTAGAATAGCGAAGTAACAATTTTAGAGCTAACGTAAACGGTTGAAAGTAGGCAGGAAGGCAGGGCCTAATTAGAATAAGAAACTAACGCTAGGAAAATAATGAATAAATTAATAAAAGCCATGTTATTGAAATATTAAATGAAAACCCACCCGCAGTGATTATTTTAAACAATATCCAGTGTTACATTCTTCCCCCCCTCTAGAGCATGGTGATAAGTGTCGCGTACGTCTGTGCCTGTGTGAGTGTGTACTTGCAGAGTCGCGCATTCTGGTATGCCGGTGCTCCTCTGACCAGTGAGCGATTCTGAACGTACACACACACAGTTCGTGTCGTGAGTGATCGTCAGTTGACAAGTGGGTGTATGAGCGTGTGCTCTAGCGAGTTGCTTTGTGGTGGAATACACCATCGAGCGACTTGTGGGAGTGCAGGCGACGACCAACGGCCACTCGTGATTTGTGTCGTGAGTGAAACTCCAGTTGGCAAGTGGCTGCGTGTGCGTGTGCTTTAACAAGGTGGAATACACCACAGAGCAACTTGTGGGGTGCAGGGGAAAGCACCTGCGGTCACGGGCATTTCTGCACGATCAGCAGCCGATCGTGAGTGAGGCGAGAGTTGGCAAGTGGGTGTGTGAACGTGTACCCTAATGAGTTTGCGGCGTGGTGGAATACACCACTGAGCGGCTCGTGGGGGTACAGGCGCGAACACCTGCGGTCACGGGCGTTCTGCACGACCAACGATCGGTCGTGAGAGGCGTCGTAAGTGAACGGTCACTGGCAAGCGGGGTGCGTGGGCGTGCATTTACCTAGTTGCGGATGGTGGTATACACCAACGAGCGACTTAGGGAGTGCAAGCCAAAGCACCCGCGACCACGTGCGTCCCTCACGATAGGCCGCCGACCAGGCACGCGTGACACGCGACACATGCACGTGAATTCCGAAGACGGCCACGTGGTAGAACCCATGTGGAAGTTAACATAAAAGAAATATATAAGAACGCCGCTCAGCTGCCAGCATAAATGCCAGCGCTGCTCCGCGGCTTAGCTTAAGCAAAACCAATGTAGAAGTAAAAAAGATTATTCAATAAACTGATTCCAAACAGCACACTAGTGCTCACCCAAACAATTCGTGTTTCAATTGAAGTTAAAGAATTACATGGACTACGTGGGAATATCTTTACAAGACAATAATACACAGGGTATCATCCTGAATAAACATTTTCGCGATCGAGCTATTTTTTTGATAATTTCCTCAAAGTAAACGAAAATAGCGAACGCAAGCAAGACCGGACAAGAAACATTTCTACATCGGGGGAACTACCTACTACGGAAAGTCAGTGACGCACTGCACGCATACCACGCGATCAAATTTTTTTATTATTTTTTTTTGTGTGGTCAACCAATACAAACGGACTCGCCCAACATGTGGAACACGCTGGATCGCTTTCCGTAGGAAGAACGAGCTGCAACTCATCCTCAAGGAGTTCGGGCTGGACACGAGTACCACAGTTGAGGAAATGCGGAGCCGCCTGGTTGCCTTCTCTAATCAAGGGGACCTGTCGAAGGAACAGCTGCAACGACTGATGGAGCTAGAGGCCAGTTTGGGAAACTCAGTTACACCGGAGCCGAAGCAGCCTGGAGCATGCTCACGCGACTCCTCTCCGGCACCGTCTGGAGACGACTCCGAAATCGTCCTCCCCATCGAGTCTGGAAGTTCGACGGGCAGCGAGTCCTTCGAGGAGCGCTACTAGCCGACACGCTCCAGCGTCCAGTGCAGCACTTTCAGCTAACAGTCGTAAAAGCGAACCTTGCCACCGATGGATAGCTCCATACGAGCTAGCGGACCGAGTACGGAACTGGGCCGTAGCCTTCAACGGCGACGCTACAGATCCGTGGGAATTCATAGAGCGGTTGGAAGAGAAGGCAGCACTGTACTGAAGAGTTTTTGTATGAACTCCAAAAAAAACACTTTGAATTTGAATTAGCGGGGACGTCAGTCCCCGAGGAGTGATCTTTATTGAATATATGTTGAGCTTAACATTAACGGGTGCCAAGCGCTGTGATATAGCAGCCAAGGCCCTTATGTATTCTAATACAATGTATAGTATATGATACATACATTAAGAGAGTATGTTGTGTGCGCGCAGTATGTACATGGCTAGCGTGAGAACGCTGACCATGCATTTTGGGCAGTGTGGTTCATAAGTGGGTGATCATGTTACACTTCCACTTGAACGTCGCGGTTTGCATAAACACTGCAACAATGTAATTTGTGCTGATATCAGATTGATAGCATTCTTTGTATAATATATATATACAACATGTGCGCATACTACATCTCCCTCCTTTTGAAAAATAACGAAACTTAGTGTAGTTATTTTAATTAGTTATATATATATTATGCCCCACTTGGGAGACATAACCTATATATATATTATTATTATTATTATTATTATTATTTTTGTATACTAATTATTTTATGGTTGTGGTTGGCAAACCCTACGAAATATATTAAGAATTGAACATTTTTAAGAATTGAATATTTGTAACCTATCTTTATGGACTATCTGTTTCTTATTTTTATTTCCTACAATTGTAATGTTATTATTAACTCCTAAATCTGAAACTAAATATGGTCCTAAATAATTATTGTCAAGCTTATGACCTGTCTCGTTCCTAAGTAATACCTTATCTCCTATTTTTAATTCAAATTCACTAACCTTTCTATCATATTTAATTTTCCTATCGGCTTTTGCCTTTTCTCTCATATTCCTAGCTCTTCTATAAGCTATCTCTAAACTAATCTTTACTTCTTTAGAATAGTCATCCATGTTATAAATGGGATCTATTCGGTCTATTTTGTTGAAATCTGTGAACTGTCTTGGTAATCTTCCAAATACTAGTTCATATGGACAATATTCATGAACTACAGATGGTGTTGTGTTGAAACAATAAGTAAAATATTGTATCCAAACATCCCAATCAGTTTTGTCAATAGAAATGTACCAGCGAATATACTCGTTAAATGTTCTGTGACTCCGTTCTATTGTTCCTAAAGTCTGGTGATGATGTTCTGTTGAAGTAATATTTTTTATCTTCATATATTTGCACAGATCGTCTATGATTTGATTTTTGTATTCCGTTCCCATGTCCGTAATGATTGTTTTCATTGGACCGTACTTGAGTATAAAATGTTCAAATATAGCCTTAGCAACTGATTTTTGCACTTTTGTTTGGTATGGGTACCGTAACCAAATACTTAGTTAAATCACATATGATAGTGACAGCATACGCATTTCCATCTTCTCATTGGCTTTGTCATTTGTGGCCAATAATAAAAGTTTTTTATTTTCCTCAGGGTTCTAGAAATTCCTGAGTGGCCTCCTTCTGACGGATCGTCATGATATTTAGACAGTATTGCTTCTATTTGAACCTTATCATCTTTATCTATCTTAGTCACCTTGTTTAATAGCGCTATTTTTAAATTTTTGTAATATTTTTATTGCCCTTTTCTTTGAAATTCTTAATAGTGACAAACTCGAAGATTTGTTCACTTGGTGACAATTGCGTTTGAATGATCTTATTTATTCTTGCTTCTTCATTAAGCCTTTGAAAAAACTGATCTAAATCGATTTTTTCATTAGAATAAAAATTAGTCATATCAAAACGGGTTATAATATTTTTGCCTCTTTTTAACAAACACTTATGTTTGTCTATTTTGAGAACAATATATTTCTTGGCATCAATGTTTTAATGATTATCTGATAGATATTGGGCTTTTCTATTTTTTCTTTATTTCTTTCTGGTTCTTGCAATGTTTCTCCTGCGCAGGAATTTTTCTGTCTTGCTGAAGCTCTCGTTTCGACCTTCAGTATCTGTCTATTCATTTCTTTTAGCTCTCCGATAGTTATTCGGGAAAGAGCATCTGCTATATAATTGTTTTTCCCCTTGAGGTATTCTACGCTGAAATCATATTCCTCAAGATCCAGACGCATTCTGGTCCTATGGTCACTCTGTACTAAAAAATGCCTACCATATATACATATGGTCTAAAATGATTTATTGCCCAATGTATAGCTGCTAGTTCTTGTTTTGTAGTGGACTTATTACTTTCGCCTTGTGTAAAGGTTCTTGAAGCGTATGCCACTGGTAATTGTTGACCGTTATGGTCCTGAGATAGTACCGCTCCACATGCTTGTTTACTAGCATCTGTGGTTATGCAAAATTGTTTGCTGAAGTCTGGGTACTGAAGAAGTGTAGGTTTTATTAATTTCCTTTTAAGATATTCGAATGCCTCGTTGCATTCGCTTGTCCATTCAAATGGAACATTCTTTTTACAAAGCCTCGTTAAGTGGCGTGATTTCTCAGAGAAATTTTTAATAAATCTTCTGTAATAATTGCAAAATGCGACGAATCGTCTAGCTTCGTCTGCATTTACTGGTTGTGGGTAGTTTTTAATTACCTCATATTTAGAGTCATCTGGTAATATACCTTTATCAGTACATTTATGACCTAAATATGTAACCTCTTTCATAAAGAAAGTGCATTTTTCTGGATGTAGTTTTAAATTATGTTGTCTACATAATTTGAAAACATTGGTTAAATTCTTAAGCATATGCTTTTCAGAACAACCGACTACAACTAAATCATCCATATACAGAAAAGCTTGCGAAGTCTGTAGGCCTGTGAATGCAAGTGTCATCATTCTTTGAAATGAATTGGGGACTATTTTTAACCCAAATGGTAATCGCGTGTAGCGATATGAGCCTGTTGAAGTTGAGAATGATGTTATATTTCGTGACCTTTCGTCTAACTCGATTTGGTGAAAACCTGACATAAGGTCTAGGCACGAGAAATATTTTGCTCGTCCTAATTGATCAAGAATATCTTCTATTCTTGGAAGTGGGAATTTATCGGCTAGCAGTTTCTTATTGATCTGACGATAGTCAACTACTAATCGCCATCTCTTTTCCGCCGAATTAGGCAGTGATTTCTTGGGTACCAAGAGAAGAGGGCTATTATATTCTGATATGGACGGCTCTACTATACCGTCTTTTATCAGCTTATCAACTTGCCTTTGAATTTCTGGCTTTTGACTTTCTGGCATTCTATAATTCTTAATATATACTGGTGTTTTATCGTTCAATCTCAATTTTTGTCTATAAAAGTTATTAGCTGATACGGTTTCTAGTTCGAGACCAAAAATATCGCTATATTCGATGCATAATTTTGTTAAATCGTTTTTAAATAACGATGGAAATTTAGAAGTTTTAATACTTCTGAAGTTCTTTGTGCACTATCTTCTGTATTTGCATTGTAAACATCATAATCGTCTAATGATTCGCTTTTTATATATGCGCTGTTTACAATAGCGTCTTTTTCTGTTGTATTTATAATGCGAATCAACACGTTCTGAGTGTTTACTAGTGCACTTGCTACTATTATGCCAGGTTGCAATTCCTGGTTGGGGATAAGAACATTGGTCATTGTACTTCTCTATTACACTATTCATAGTGCTGAAGTTACCTGCTTCGAGAATTGTCTTGAGCTTATCATGCTCGCAATTCTTTATCATCGCAGTGATCGCTTCTTTCGTTGCGAACTTATCTGCGTTGTTTGAGTCCAGTCCGTCATCTATGTAGGCTGCCTCAAGCGACCTACGTAGATTTTCAATTTCTGTGGTATACTGCGCTGCAGTTTTACCACGTTGTTGTGTATTTAGCAATTTTGCTTTAATGACATCAGGCGATTCGCCTTTAACCGATGTCTTTAATACACTTATGATTCCAATAATTATCATTTCATTTTCAACTTTGTCTGACAAAGGGCCAATTATTTTTGTCTTAATGACTGCAACGGCTAACATCTCCTGACCTCCTTTCGTGAGATCTGTTAATCGGAGAGCCGTCAAAAATTCTGTTTAAGTTGACTTTCTTGCCTAGGGTATCGTGGACGAAATTTGTCGCACGTATTCCCTTGAAGTTGCGGCTGAGTCAGTTATACCGTCTTCTAAGTCTGTGTATGTTGTGACATAGCATGAAGCGCGCCACATAGTATTAATATAACTTTAAAATAAATATAAATATAAGTTAGCTCTAAGTCTAATATACCCCGCAGTATTTAGAAACAGAGGCATAAGCAAAGGCAAGGGCGAAGGCAGAACACACGAAACAGGGCACAAAACGTAGGACACTCGGCACCCATGCCTAGTAACGGTGCTTGGGTACCCAGATCTAGTGTACAGTCGAACACTTGCACTAGTAACGGTGCCTCGGCACCCAGAGCTTGTGCACACACAAGTAACGGTGCCTCGGTACCCAGAGCTCGCGCATAGAGTCAGGCAGCATAGCACATTTGGGTGCTTGGGCACCCAGAACTCGTGCATAAGCAGCACAAGGCAACGGCACAGGCAACGGCATCGCGACCAATTTTTGGGCAGCGACGCTCAGCCAGCAGCGACGCTCAGCCAGCAGCGACGCCCAGCCAGCAGCGGCGCTAAGCCAGCGGCGACGTCGGACATGCAGCGAAATACGAACAGCACCTTGCATGCGACGAAGTGCGAGCAGAGTCGCAGCAGCCAGGCACGATCGGCTGAAGGCAGCGGCGACATGCAAGCAGCGGCGACATGCAAGCAGCGGCGACATGTACGCAGCAGCGGCGCCATGTTCACAGCAGCGAAACGCAAGCTGCGAAAACTATGCGAGTAACAAAAGAAGCCAGTCGTGGGCACTCCCACGGGGAAACAATAAAACGTGCAAGTGTCAACGAAAAGTAAAAAGTGTCTCGTGCCAGCCCAAGGACATTGAATTGAGAAAGGATGAATCCTGTCGCAGGAGAGTCAAGGTGAGCAGAAAGGAAGTAGAATAGCGAAGTAACAATTTTAGAGCTAACGTAAACGGTGCAAAGTAGGCAGGAAGGCAGGGCCTAATTAGAATAAGAAACTAGCGCTAGGGAAAGCATTTAAGATCATATTAATAATAGAGAATCTGGCCTAAAATGGACATGCAGTGAAAGAACTCACTGTAACCAAAATGCTTAGGGAGACGAAATTGAAATTTGAGAAGTTGCGTGCAGCCTTTTCAAATCTCCAATCAGAATTCTTTAATATGGAAACTCAATTCAATTCCTATGAATGTGCTGATGAGTCTCCCGAAATTCCACTGGCAACTCCTTCAGGCACAACATCTCCTGTTATTGCCTATCTAACACCGTCTACGTCTCCTAACATACCTCCAGCCTCCCCGGCTGTTATATGAGATCCACCACTTTTGATCGTCACTTCACCTGTTTCAACTGTTTCTAAAAAAGATTCCCAAAAATTCTTTGGAAAACAACGTTGCCAACGTCTCAAATGTAAAATCCCTTGTCGCGGTTAAGCCTAAAAAACAAGTTTTCGTTTCACGCCTTGCACCTGATACGTCGGTTGAAGATGTGCAATCATTCATAAATTCTAAAATCTCTGTACCTAGTATTGTTGTTGAAAAATTTAAATTTAACTACATGCGAGATATTGCATCTTTTAAAATAAGTATTCCTGCAGACAAGTTTCAATCTGTCTGCAGCGCAACCTTCTGGCCGCCAGACTTAATTGTAAAGAATACTCTCCTAAACAAAAAGTAGAGCTGCGGTACCGCTTCCTACAATTTCTCGTGCCTCTTCTTCTTCTAATGGGACATCAAAAAACCAGTAGATTTTTCCTATCTTCATTTTGCCTATCAAAACGAAAAGAGGCCTAAACTCTAAGCTATTTAATTTGTTTATGAATAGTGTATCTTTTGATCATCAAATACTAATATTTACTGAAACCTGGTTAAAACCTGATGTAGATAACAGTTCAATTTTTCCCATAAGTACACCACCTTCAGATGTGATCGTTTATCACGAACTGGAGGTGGTGTTCTTATAGCTGTAGAATCTGATCTTTCTTCCGAACTAATTTCGATAGACCATAGTTCACTCTTAGAATTTGTATGTGTTAAAATAACAATGTATCAAATTTCAATTTATATTACCTGTTCTTATATTCCTCCCTCATCTGATATCTCTATCTACCTGGACCATCTTTCATCTATCCAATCTGTCGCCTCCAAATTATCTGATAGAGATTACTTGCTAGTTTTTGGTGATTTCAACTTACCAGAAGTTACTTGGTTTTCTCAATCTGATTTATTGGTGCCTTCTTTATTTAATTCTTTTTTAAGTGGCCTTTCGGAGCTATCTCTTTATCAACTAAATAATGTTCCTAATTGTAGTGGTAGAATGCTTGATTTAGTTTTCTCTTCCGACATTCTAGTAAATACTATCTCTAGAATCAATCCCTTAGTTCTTCCTGAAGATCCCTATCATCCTACATTAGACCTGGTTCTAACTTTGCCTATTTCTACGCAAACTGCAACTGTTTCCCCCTAAACTAAAATCACGTTGTTTCCGTAAGACCGATTTTGTAAAATTGAACCATTTAATTTTGGAACATGATTGGTCATCTTTTTATTCATGCTCTGATATAAATACATGCATTTCATTTTTTTATTCCTCTATGAACTTATTTTTTGATCAATGTGTTCCTGTTACTTTTCCTGTAAAGTCCAACAGGCCTCCTTGGTTTTCACGTGAGCTAGTAAGGTTGAAAAATTTGAAATCCCGGTATTTTAAAAAATTTTTAAATTACTTCTAATCCTTCTGATTTTACGCGTTATATTGCTGCAAGAGCAAACTTTATTGCTCTAAATGCTAATTGTTATAAAAAGTATTTGTGCCGTTTGCAGTTTGCTCAGGACCCAAAGCAATTTTACAACTTTGTCAACTCAAAACGTAAATCAAGTAGATTTCCTTCTGTACTATCATATGAAATTAAGGAAGCAACTGATGATCAGGCTGACGCCGATTTGTTTGCAGACTTTTTTCAATTAACTTATTCAACTGAACCTAATAGTTTCTCATTACATCCATACCCTTATCTTATACAAAATTTTAATACTTTCTTCTGTCCTTCTATTGATGAAACGTCTTTACTTAGTGATCTTAAATGGATAAAACCCGTTTTCTCTCCTGGCCCTGACGGAGTTCGAGCATGTGTGCTTAGATATTGTGCTGATTCAGATCTTAAGCCATTTCATAAGATGCTTGACTTGTCACTAGCAAATAGTTATTTCCCACCTATTTGGAAAAACTCTTTTTCCATTCCTCTTCTAAAAGTGGCTCTAACCATGATGTGAAGAACTATAGGTGTATTTCCAAATTGTCCGCTATTCCTAAAATTTTTGAAAAAATTTTACGGCTCAGTTAACTTTTATGTGTAAATCTATAATTTCACCGTGTCAATTTATTAAGGCAAGATCCACAGCTTTTAATCTTTTAGAATTTTCCTCACATTAATTTAGGATTTCGGAACAAAATGCAAACTGATGTGGTCTATACTGACTTCAGTAAAGCATTTGACTCCGTAAATCATAGACTCTTAATCCAAAAGTTAAATTTGATTGGCTTCCCTCAAAAGCTCCTTTTTGTGGATTTCCGATTATTTAACTAATAGGTCTCAACGAGTTTCCTTTAAAGACTGTCTCTCTAAGCCGATCTTAGTCACTTCTGGTGTTCCTCAGGGACGCCGCCCTGGGCCTTTGCTTTTTAACCTTTTTTTTAACGATCTTCCCTCTATACTTCTTCACTCTAACATTCTTATGTATGCTGATGATGTGAAACTCTGTTTGACACATAGTGATCCTATTAATAAACTTCTTCAAACAGATCTTGATTTGTTTTTTGCATGGTGTAGACATAATCTACTACGTCTAAGCTGTTTGAAGTGCAAGGTTATGTCATTTTACAGAGGTAACTATCATGTCATCGACTATAATCTTAACTTAACCCCACTCTTAAGAATATCTGAAGTAATGGATTTAGGTATCCTCTTTGGACAATAAATTGAAATTTGATCGTCACATAACACAAATTGTCAATAAGGCATTTCGACTACTTGGGTTCATCAAAAGATGGGCCAAAGAATTCGCGGGATCCTTATACGACTAAGTTGCTTTATACTTCTCTTGTTCGTCCAATTCTTGAATATGGGTCTTGCGTGTGGTCGCCGCAATACCATATTCATCAAGATAAATTGAGTCTGTTCAAAAGCAGTTCCTACTCTTTGCCTTGCGTAGTCTTAATTGGGTTTCAGGTGTAGACTTATCAGCATATTCTAGTAGACTCCTTCTAATTAACCTACCTTCTTTAACTAACCGTCGTATTATGTTAGGTGTTATGTTTATCGTAAAACTAATGAGGTACGATATAGATTCCCTCACTCTACTTAACCTAATCAATTTCTGTATTCCTTCTAGAGTTACTCGTAATTTTAGGCCACTTTCTTTAGCCTTTTGTCCTAATAATTACAGCTTGCATGACCCTTTCCGAGTTCTCTGTGCTAATTACATAGACTGTTTAGAGTTTTCAACTCAGAGTTCTCATCCTAATAATTACCATTACCCGATCTGATTGGTTTTCTTCCCCGTAAATTATTTCTCAATAATTTTTAAATTTTTTATCTTAATTAAATTTAAAATTTTTTTAATTTAATCTTTTTAATATTTAATATAATAATTTTTCAAGTCGACTGGCTTAATTGACGTTAAATAAATAAATAAATAAATAAATAAATATAGCTTTGTATTAGAACTTTGGAAACCGTTCTAATATTTATAAACATTACTGCAATTTGGTTGACTATCGAATTCTATTTTTCCCGACTTGGCCCTCTCGGTCCTCCCCAAAACTGTTGCCAGGTCCTTCCTTAAACTAACATGGAAAGGTGACCTTATTAATTTTAATATTGTTACGTAATGGACGAACAATAAATCGAAAAAGAGGCATTGGTTCTCGCGATATCAGGAATAATCTTCCTAAAGTTCGGGTCTTGCTTCCTATTTTCTAATTATATGATGGATATGTTTACCCCCTTTTTTTGGACTCTCACTCTGTTTGCTCATTCAAGAATTTTTCAATATCGTCACCAGTCTAGAACAACTTTAGAAACTATAAAGAAAAAGATCATCATTTATCCTGCCATTCCCTACAACGTTGCTAAGACCCGGAAAAATTGCCTGAGAAGAGTCCTCTAAGCTCGAACTTAGAAGAAAACAATGACGACTCAACCAACTCAAGGGATTCGTGTCCGACAAATTTCGTCCACGTGCGTTCGATGGCAAGAAAAGTCAATTTAAACAGATTTTTGACGGCTCTCCGACTAACAGCAAATCTAAACATTCTCCTATGTTATTAAAAGTTGGGTCCATTTAGAGATATTTTGTATTTTGTATTTATATGCTCATTCTTTCGTTGAACTTCATCTTCGTTGTTTTTATCGAGTCCGTCATCTGTGTAGTCTGCCTCAAGCGACCTAAGTAGATTTTCAATTTCTGTGGTATACTGCGCTGCAGTATTACCACGTTGTTGTGTATTTAGCTAATTTTGCTTTAAGTGACATCAGGCGATTCGCCTTTAACTGATGCCTTTAATACACCTATGATTCCATTAATGGTCCTTTCATTTTCAACTTTGTACGACAAAGGGCCAATTATTTTCGTCTTAATTACTTCAACGGCTAACATCTCCTGATCGCCTTTCGTGAGATCTGTTAGTCGGAGAGCCGTCAAAAATCTGTTTAAATTGACTTTCTTGCCATCGAACTAGGGTATCGTGGACGAAATTTGTCGCACGTATTCCCTTGAAGGTGCGTGCGTGAGTCAGTCATTCTGTTTTCTAAGTCTATATTTGGAGGCTCAGAACTTTCTTCTTCTCCTATTTCTGGCAATTTAATTGTTGCCGGTATTGCAAGATCGTGCAGATCTTCTTTTAAATTTCCTGTTCAGAGTCCTCTTCTTTAGAGTCTTGATCGGAGGTCTTCCGATACTTCTGTATTGTCACCTGTTTCACTTTCAACTGATGTGTTGAATATTGTAGGGACAGTCAGATTTAAATTATGTCTTTTCTTTTACTAATAACAAGTTTTCCCTAAACTTGTTTAGAAATTTAACGCTTGCGTTAAATGTACTCTAGTTAATCTATCTTTGTTTGCATTTAGTAATTGGCGTGCTTCATTAAAGCATTCTACCAATATTTGTGCGTGCCTATTGAGAGTATTTTGTTATATTTCTCTATTTTTGGCTTACGCACTTATATGATTTATCAAAGGCTAATTTTATATGTTCTAGCTTATTTTTTATGTTTTGCCAGTCCATATAGCCTTATTTTTGTATTAGAACTTTGTAAACAGTTCTAATATTTATAGACTAACCAATTTGGTTGACTATCGAATTCTATTTCTTCGACTATGACCCCTTCGATCATCGCAAAGAACTGTTGCCAAGTCCTTCCTTGAACAAACATGGAAAGGTGACCTTTTCAATTTAAATATTGTTACGTAATGGACGAAAACAATAAATCGAAAAGATGCATTGGTTCTCGCGATATCAGGAATAATACTCTTCTCACGAAGTTCGGGTCTTGCTTTTTCTATTTTTCTACTTATATGATGGATATGTTTACCGGTTTATTTTCCTTATTGGGATTCTCACAGCTGTCGTTGGTAGATATTGTGAATGTTCTTCCCTTGCATTCATTCTTTTTTAATATCGTACCAATCGCTGTTTTCTAGTAAATTTAATCATTCTCCTATGGTATTAAAAAGTTTGGTGATTTAGAGATATTTTGTATTTTGTATTTATTTGCTCATTCGTCTATTCGACTTATACTGATATATGTCTATAATCATTTTTAAATTCGATTCAAATCTTAATAAATTTTTTTTTTTTTAAATTGTTAAATTTATTTAATGTATAATGTATTATAATATATTTGTTTGATGTTTTTTTCTTTATTATTTGTATTCCAAACACATTTATTTTGATATAACAATATTATTTTTCTTTAATTTTTATCTAGATCATGGCCTGCTCTCATATTTCTTTTTAAACATTTATTATGGAGCTTGTACAATTTAGTAGCGCATTTACGATCATTATGATGGCTATTATGCCTAGGATCCAAGTGATCCAATCTAAATTGTTTGTACTTACTTCTACTTTATTTATTACATTAGCGGTAGAATCTACCGACTTAGTATCTACTAGACCCATGTTTAAAAGAAATTTTCTCTTAATACAGTTGTTTCTGGAATATATTGGTCTAGATCTAATTTACTTATTGAATTGTCAAATGACATTTACTTATTTGTTATGATTTGCTTATACATATATCTATTTTATCTTCTATTTCATTTTTTTTTTTAATATTTGAATTGACGCTAATGTGTCGGCTATGCTGCCTGGAAAATTGATAATTCGCCTTACGGCGGTGGGAAGTTGAGAAATGGATAAAACGCCTTGCGGCGGTGAGAAATTTAAAATTAATTCACAGTGTGAATTTACAGATTTCCTACCTAATTTTCAGTTTGGCTTTGTGGGCCAAACTTCTCATTGGGCAGATAGGTTTCCGCTCAATCGTACAATAGTTTTAAAATTTGATGAAAAAATATGCATCGCAGTGCAATTAAAAAAATTATGCATCTCAGTGCAAAGTAAAAAGAAATTGCGCTCTTTGTAGCACTGTCGGTAGTTGTTGATGCTGCTGGTTAACTGGTGTCAGCTGGGCGTCGCCGGTCTTGGCACGCTGACACTCTCATGCTGTCTTCTTAGTTCTTCCGTGGGCCGCTGTTACTAGCCGTAGGGCTGTTCATTCCCCGCACGTGTACTCGCAAGATGGGCTGTAGAGTGGTCCCTCGCAGTCGTTAGGCATTGAAGTTTCAGCTCCGGCAGGCTTTTTGGGCTGAGGAGGTTGAGTTATATTAATATTTGAAATTGATTTTATTGGGTTGTCTGAGCGAGCGGGTGTGGTGGGGCTTTTATTTTTCCTATCACTTAGGAATTTTATGTAGTGGTTAGCTCAGCTTGTAGCTTTGAGCTTCCGACCATTCGGGTCCTGGAGTTTTAGCATATAATAGCCACCTTAGGCGTGCTATTTCTTTTTAGCTTAATTTTGTACTCCCTCCCTTCTTTGCCCATCACACTCACACTCTACTCACTCAGAATTTTACTCCAAAGCCGATGTTTTTGATTTCTGCTGCTGCTGATGTCCGGGGCCTATTGGCTCAGGCGGGGCCAGTGCTGGTCTTCGCACAGGTCTTTAAACATGTTTATGAGTTTGAAGAGTTTTTGTATCGTTGTTGTTATGTGGCCTTTAATTGACTTTTCAGCACTGCGGAGTAATCGAAGCTGACAGCAGCTGTAGGGGCAGCGACGGCAACGTCATCAACATTTAACACTTTTTGACAAACATATTGTATTTATATACACATATTTCGCCGGAACTTTGTTATCAAACATATTGTATTTATATGCACATATTATTCATTAGTCTCCTTGTTGTTGTTGTTTGAAGAAAACTTGCACAGCACTTATTATTTTCCTTGAGGGTCCTGCCTCACGGTCGCCATGAAGAGTTTTTTTGTGAACTCCAAATAAAAACTTTGAATTTGGATTAGCGGGGACGTCAGTCCCCGAGGAGTGATCTTTTGAATATATGTTGAGCTTAACATTAACGGGTGCCAAGCGCTGTGATATAGCAGCCAAGGCCCTTATGTATTCTAATACAATGTATAGTATATGATACATACATTAAGAGAGTATGTTGTGTGCGCCAGTATGTACATGGCAAGCGTGAGAACGCTGACCATGCATTTTGGGCAGTGTGTGTTCATAAGTGGGTGATCATGTTACACTTCCACTTGAACGTCGCGGTTTGCATAAACACTGCAACAATGTAATTTGTGCTGATATCAGATTGATAGCATTCTTTGT
>JAEIGD010000238.1:0-90805 GCA_018903425.1 Zaprionus nigranus | reverse complement strand
AGGGGCTACAACCACTGATTCTTTATCAGTGGTGCCCAAACTTTCTGTAAAGTTCCCCCGGGGAAGCAAATCTTTGTTTCAGGCTTGCCCCCTGATCTCACATCCGGATGATGTCATGGCTTATATTCAAGCTAAAAATACAAGCCACTACAGAACAAAGGTGGAAAAATTTAAGTTCTCTTATGAACGGGACATATCATCCTTTAAACTTTGTGTACCCAACAGAATGCTTTAACCTCATACCTTTTCGGGCCCGCCCCCCCCCCCCACTCCCACTAATATTTACTGAAACTTGGTTGAAACCCAAAGTTGTTAATTGTTCGATTTTCTGCAACAATTACACCTGTTTTTAGATGTGATCGTTTATCACGAACAGGAGGTGGTGTTCTAATAGCTATAGAGTCAGACCTTTCTTCTGAATTAGTTTCAATTGTTCATAGTGAACTTTTAGAATTCGTATGTGTTAAAATAACAATGTATCAAATTTCAATTTATATTACCTGTTCTTATATTCCTCCCTCATCTGATATTTCTATCTACCTGGACCATCTTTCATCTATCCAATCTGTCGCCTCCAAATTATCTGATAGAGACTACTTGCTAGTTTTTGGTGATTTCAACTTACCAGAAGTTGTAGTGGTAGAATGCTTGATTTAGTTTTCTCTTCCGACATTCTAGTAAATACTATCTCTAGAATCAATCCCTTAGTTCTTCCTGATGATCCCTGTCATCCTACATTAGACCTGGTTCTAACTTTGCCTATTTCTACGCAAACTGCAACTGTTTCCCCTAAACTAAAATCACGTTGTTTCCGTAAGACCGATTTTGTAAAATTGAACCATTTAATTTTGGAACATGATTGGTCATCTTTTTATTCATGCTCTGATATAAATACATGCATTTCATTTTTTTATTCCTCTATGAACTTATTTTTTTGATCAATGTGTTCCTGTTACTTTTCCTGTAAAGTCCAACAGGCCTCCTTGGTTTTCACGTGAGCTAGTAAGGTTGAAAAAATTTGAAATCCCGGTATTTTAAAAAATTTAAAATTACTTCTAATCCTTCTGATTTTACGCGTTATATTGCTGCAAGAGCAAACTTTATTGCTCTAAATGCTAATTGTTATAAATAGTATTTGTGTCGCTGCCGTTTGCAGTTTGCTCAGGACCGAAAGCAATTTTACAACTTTGTCAACTCAAAACGTAAACTATCATATGAAAATAAGGAAGCAACTGATGATCAGGCTGTCGCCGATTTGTTTGCAGACTTTTTCAATCAACTTATTCAACTGAACCTAATAGTTTCCCATTACATCCATACCCTTATATTATAAAAAATTTTAACACTTTCTTCTGTCCTTCTATTGATGAAACGTCTTTACTTAGCGATCTTAAATCGATAAAACCCGTTTTTCTCCTGGCCCTGACGGAGTTCCAGCATGTGTGCTTAGATATTGTGCTGATTCAATTCTTAAACCAATTCATAAGCTGCTTGACTTGTCACTAGCAAATAGTTATTTCCCACCTATTTGGAAAAACTCTTTTTCCATTCCTCTTCACAAAAGTGGTTCTAACCATGATGTGAAGAACTATAGGTGTATTTCCAAATTGTCCGCTATTCCTAAAATTTTTGAAAAAAATTTTACGGCTCAGTTAACTTTTATGTGTAAATCTAGTAATTTCACCGTGTCAACATGGGTTTATTAAGGCAAGATCCACAGCTTCTAATCTTTTAGAATTTTCCTCTCACATTAATTTAGGATTTCGGAACAAAATGCAAACTGATGTGGTCTATACTGACTTCAGTAAAGCATTTGACTCCGTAAATCATAGACTCTTAATCCAAAAGTTAAATTTGATTGGTTTTCCTCAAAAACTCTTTTTTTGTGGATTTCCGATTATTTAACTAGTAGTTCTCAACGAGTTTCTTTTTAAAGACTGTCTTTCTAAGCCGATCTTAAACACTTCTGGTGTTCCTCAGGGTAGCCACCTTGGGCCTTTGCTATTTAGCCTTTTTATTATCGACCTTCCTTCTATACTTCTTCACTCTAACATTCTTATGTATGCTGATGATGTGAAACTCTGTTTGACACATAGTGATCCTATTAATAACCTTCTTCAAACAGATCTTGATTTGTTTTTGATTGATGTAGACATAATCTACTACATCTAAACTGTTTGAAGTGCAAGGTTATGTCATTTTTACAGAGGTAACTATCATGTCATCGACTATAATCTTAACTTAACCCCACTCTTAAGAATATCTGAAGTAATGGATTTAGGTATCCTCTTTGACCATAAATTGAAATTTGATCGTCACATAACACAAATTGCAAGGCATTTCGACTACTTGGGTTCATCAAAAGATGGGCCGAAGAATTCGAGGATCCTTATACGACAAAGTTGCTTTATACTTCTCTTGTTCGTCCAATTCTTGAATATGGGTCTTGCGTGTGGTCGCCGCAATACCATATTCACCAAGATAAATTGAGTCTGTTCAAAAGCAATTTTACTTTTTGCTTTGCGTAGTCTTAATTGGGTTTCAGGTGTAGACTTACCAGCATATTCTAGTAGACTCCTTCTAATTAACCTACCTTCTTTAACTAACCGTCGTATTATGTTAGGTGTTATGTTTATCTTAAAACTAATAAGGTACGATATAGATTCCCCACTCTACTTAACCTAATCAATTTCTGTATTCCTTCTAGAGTTACTCGTAATTTTAGGCCACTTTCTTTAGCCTTTTTGTCCTAATAATTATAGCTTGCATGACCCTTTCCGAGTTCTCCTTGTGCTGATTACGACAGACTGTTTAGAGTTTTCAATTCAGAGTCCTCCGTCCAGTTTGATCAAACTATCCATTCTTAACTACTTAACACTAAGCAACAATTAACTTACTAATCCACCGATCTGATGTGGGTTTTATTGGGTTTTCCCCAACATTCGCAACAAATGTTGGATCGGTTTCTTTTTTATTATCCCAGTTTAAATTTTAAATTTTAATCTTTAAATTTAATTTTAATTTAAATAAAATATAATATTAATAATATTTTTTACAATTTTAATTCTTAAATTTTATTATTTAACTCTTTACCCAGTCGACTGCCATTAGTTGACATTAAATAAATAGATCAGATTATTAGCTTGTTATCGTTAAACGGGGTGGATGTCTTGAGAGAAATGTTCTCTGAATATTTTCAGGGTGAAGCTTTTCAAGGGTGAATTTCTAAAGATCAGCTTAAGCATTTGTATGGAGAATATTACTATATATAATATCAAGCAACAATACTATATATTTTACACGTTCCTATGCTAGTCAGTGGTGTCTGAGGGCCAAAAGGTTAGCGGGGTATTCAAGCTTCGGTATGCCAAAAATATCCCTTCTTTCTTATTTTTGTTTGTTTCACTCTGTATTACGAGGTATTATAACTTTTGTGCTGCCCTATTTTTGCAAGTAATTCAAAAATAATTTGATGTTGTTCGTCCGCTGTGATAGGTCGTTCTGGGTTATATATAGAGTCTGTAGTGCGCTGTGCGTTGGGACTGGGAGTCGTGGGCTGCTGGGGCTGTGGGGGTCGCTATAGTGTTTGCCCAGTCCGAAGTTTGCTTTATTGACGTTGTCACCAGGGCTTGTGACAATGAACGCACACCTGCAGGACGACCACGACGTCGGGGCCAGGATGCTGGATGCTGCCAGCGCATAGGGAGTACGAGCAACGGGGACGCCGTCAACGACGCCGGCGGACAGAATAGAATGGTTAACAAATTAGGTTTTAATGAAAACGTTTTTTGCGCATTGCGCTGACGAACAACCCAGAAGGCAGTGTTAGGTAAAACGCGTGGAAATTCTTGGTACGTGACACTGAGATAATGCTGATGATGATCATGGTGATGATGATTATAATGATTACGCCGACGACTATGCTGACGCTGACGATGCCAGCCCGCGGCGATGTGGCTTCTGACCGGATAAAGTGGGCCATAACCAGCAAGCCGACTAAAAACTCCGGTGAACTCGACTTCTCGCGCCAAGATGCGACGCAAAAGTTCTTTAATGCGGTTACAATTTGGTTATAGCGGATATATTAGATTAAGAGGTGTCTGTAAAACATTCGCAAATTAAAAGCAAAGCTCTCAATTTATGTACTCTTACTTACCCTCATTCTCCCAATTTTCTTACTTTCATGGATTAGATTATATATCACTTGACAAGCCGATTGACTTGTTGTGGCATAAATACTATTGTTAATACTTATCAGAAAGACTCAGTTTCCATATCAGTCCCCATACATAACTATTAGGTTATCTGTACGACTTTCGGTTCCGATTTGGTTTCCGATTTAAGCTTGTTTCTATAACAATTCAATTTAACTGTCAATGTGGGGTTGTTCTGAGATTCAATTAAAGCAATCTAAACTCATTTGAATTGCGGATAAGAAGGCTCTAGAAACAATGTAAAACATTATAATATTATATTTAAAAGCCCCTTCAGAGAATCTGTATTGTAGTTCGAGCATTATCCAATACATTTACTAATAGAATATGTGCACATGCCTAGTAGATATTATCAGAATCGGACTGCTATGTCGTTCGGCTTTCGTAAGAATAATGCGTTGAAAACAAAGGATTTCAATAAAAATACTTGCACAGAGTATAGAGAAAAATTAAAAGCGTGAAAGGGGAAAGCTATCATTATTAACATAACTATTGGAACAATCAGTTAAGACTTAATCAAAAAAGCTGAAGGGTTAAACTTTTTTCTTTCTTGTTTCAATTCGGTTCAGGTTCCCTGAAAGTTGACGTACCCATTTTGGTTTCCCTTTAATAATAGTTACCAAAAGCATAGATCCATCATCTTGTTATTTACATATGTTATGCTGGAAACTAAAACGAGACTAATTCATTAAAATTTGGATTTGGAATCAAGTAATACACATTTAGAACTTTACTTGAGTTGTTTTAAAAATTAAACTAATTAAATTAAATAATATTTGCAAACAATTTCTGAATAGCATAAAAGCAAAGTCCATCAGGGCTTGCAAGGAGTGATGAGGGGGCGCTACTCACCTGTTGGGGGCAGGGCATACTGAAAGAGATGGCAGAAACTTTTGCAAGTTGCTCTAAAAGCGACCGGTTCCACGTTGTTGAGAGATCCTGATAGGCCTCTAGTGAGCCATCCATCAGAACACTACGGTTAACTATCAAGCCGCACTAGAAACCTACAAACTTCTCGTCTTAGTTGCAGGAAAAGCAACACAAATGAAACGCATCGACGCTTAGTCACTTTTCTAAATGGGACAGACGCTTTGCCAACTACGACTTCAACTGCAGAGGAGCTGAGGCATGTGGCACGCTTTGTGAATGTGCAGCATGGCAATTTACTGCATTCGGAGAGAGAGAGATAGAGCCTAACTGGAATGCCAACTGCTGAGGCGCGAGGGGCTGCTTATCTGGCAGCTGCACGCAGTGAGTTCGCGCAATAAGTCCCTTATTCTTGGCGAGACTGATTGCTGCCAGCATGTGAGGACTCAGTCTGGCACGGCACGGTTGGACTTTTGTCGACGTCACAATTTGAGAAGTTTGCACAAACTTGGCCCAGCAACTTGTCTGCCATTTGAGGTGCAAATTTTTTGATTAAAGCCCTAAGCTGACAGGCCGTCGGGCGACGAAGGCTGTGGCACGCTAGAAGGCTGCATGCAGCACGCTGCTGCCTGCCACACAAACTTTTGCACCGAGGCTTTCGCAGCCGTCAAATGTTAATCGAATGCATTTCTGGCTTTGGCCTCGTCGGGCTTCCAATGTTTGTCTTTGCACCCACTACTCCTGCTTTCTCCTCCTTGCACGGCATGACTAATGAAATCCATTGCCTCGCTAGTTGCACTTACTGTACATGCTTTAACTTTGCTGTCGAAGCGAAACGAGGTCGGAGATGTTCCGACAATTCAGCCAGCCAGTTGAGAGCTGATACGGGACATAACTCAGGATCGAAATCTTAATTAACATCTATTCGACTGTAAGGATGCTTTCTACGGCACAGGTACATATCTCAGTCCCGCCAGGATGGCACCACAGAGAACATTTATAGCCAAAACTATGGACTATTATGACTTTTTAGTATGAGAAGAGCTATAGTCGGACGTACCCTACTGGGGGCATTACAGGGTATATGGTCACACGTGGTCTGTGTCACACACGTGGCACTCCCTGGGAATGTGGGCCTCCACATGGGTCCTATCACCACGTGAACCGCGATGAGTGGTCCCACGTGCACGTGTCGCGTGTCACGCGTGCCTGCTCGTCGTGAGGAAGCAGACAGCAGGCTGGTTGCGCTGTTTTTAGCAGTAGGGTCACGTCCCGCCCGGCGGTGTATTGCACCACGCCGCAACTCGTTGGCGCACACGCTCACGCACCCACTTGTCACCAACGCTTGCTCACGACACGGTGTGTGTGTGTGTGTGTACGCGCTCAGAGTCGCTTTGCTGGCCAGCGGAGCACCGACTTGCCAGGCAGCACCACTCTGCGACGGCACACTCACACAAACGCACACACACGTACACGGTCTGGGTGTGTGCTGTACCCTTTGAAACCGTTTGCTTGGCCAGCGAAGCACCGACTTGCCAGGCAGCACCACTCTGCGACTGCACGCATCACACACAAACACACACGTACACGGTGTGTGTGTGTGTGTGCGCTCAGAGCCGTCTGCTGGCCAGCCCGGAGCACCGACTTGCCCGAAACTGGCACCACTCTGCGACTGTACACTCACACTGACGCACACACACATTACAAGGTGTGTGTGTGCGTGTACGCTCAGAGCCGTCTGCTGGCCGAGCGGAGCACCGACTTGCCGAACGGCACCGCTCACCGACTGTACACTCACACTGACGCCACTGCAGCGCACGCCACTGTTTTGCTTACACTGCACTAGAGGTGTTTAATGTTTTCCAGGGTATGTTTTAATGATCACTGCGGTTTTTGTTTGTTGAGTATTAAGAACATATCGCGTTTTTATTGTTGCTTCTAGTTGCTTATTTAAAGATTTAATCCCTGTCTACCTGCCTACTCGCACCATCTACGTAAGCTAGTCTACTACGTTCTATATATCTAAGGTATCCTGCTCACCTGGACTCTCCTGCTGCAGGATTCATGTTGTTGTCCTTTATTGTCCTTCGGCACTTGGTACTGAAAGCTTGCACTTGTTTATTTATATCCCACGTGGGAGAGCTTTCGCTTCTTTTTTTTGAAACTAAACTCAAGGTCAGGCTGCCCTTGGCTAAACTTTCGGCGGCTTGCGTTTCGCTGCTGCGAACATGTCGCCGCTGCTGCCCGTACATGTTGCCGCTGCTCTCCTGTCGCCGCTGCCTTCCCGGCCGATCTTGCCTGGCTGCTGCGGCTCTGCTTTGCACTTCGCTTTGCCTGCACCGCCAAAAAAAAAAAAAAAAAAAAAAAAAAAGCGCTGCTTGCCTAACTTCGCTGCTGGCTGCGCGTCGCTGCTGGCTCGGTGGCGTCGCTGCCTTATCCCCGGGAAAAAAAAAAAAAAAAAAAAAAAAAAAAAAAAAAAAAAAAAAAAAAAAAAAAAAAAAAAAAAAAAAAAAAAAAAAAAAAAAAAAAAAAAAAAAAAAAGGCTGGGAAACGCCGCTGCCCAAGGGAAATACCGTTCCCCCACGCCTATGCCGTTGCCTTTGAGGGGGGTTTTCGCTGTTCGTTGTTGTTGAAATGCAAAAGTGTGCGAGGCACCGTTATGTGATGCAAGTGTTCGCGGTCTGGAGGTACCTAGGTACCGTAACTTTTAACTTGTGCGCTGGGCATGGGCGTCGACTGACTGGTGTTTTGCTCTGTTGTGTACCCTGATTTCCTCGTTCCTGCACCTATGCCCCTGTCTTTGCCTATGCTTTCTGTTTTCTTTTAAGGAAGACACAGCTCGAAGGGTATGTTGGGCTTAGGAGTAACTTATAATTATGTTAGGTTTTTAAAGTTATATTAATGGTATGTAGGCGACGCTGCAGTGCGGCGTCACCGCTCCCCACTACTTCACCGGGGTTTGGGTGAATAGTATCTAAACTTTGGTGCGAAGCGTGATACTCACGAATATCTTAAAAATACGTAAATACATGTCATATGGTCACAAAGCCTGGAAGTTTATTGGGAGCCTACCGCCCGGTACCTATTTGGCCTTCGCTGGTCGCATCCTCGCCGTGGAATGCCTTCAGGTCAGTCCAATCCACACTGCGTCGCTGCTTCGTCCGACATCTTGGAGGCGTAGGATCTGTAAGCGATCATTAGTAGCACGCGACTCGGTAGGTTCATCGTAGCGGGGTGTCAGCTTGGCGGCGAATCCTCGATACCCAGCTTCCCTCCCGGCGGCGTAAATTACATAGTACCGCTGCTTATCTGGGTGCATCATCCCGCAATGTGATGGTGTGTTCACCGATAGTTGGAACCCCACCAAACCGTCGGACTTAGCCCGTACAGACTGTGGAGAGGCCTCCACCTGTTCTTCGTCCGCAGCTATCCTTGTTTCTTGAGCCTCGGCGCCCGCAAATGGCGTGGCTGGTCCTGATTCTCCGTGTCTCGTTGTTGTAACTCTCTGTGTCTTCTCGTGTGCCTACCCATTGATCCCTCCGCGCCCCCGCCGATGCTCGGTGCCTCGGTGCGTGGCCTCCGGTGTCCTGGTTGTCCTCGGTGTCTCGCTGTTGTGACTCTGCTCGTGGCTGCCGGATGATCCTCCGCGCTTCTCCGATGCTCGGTGCCTCGCCACTGTGATTTTTGGTGTACTGGATTGTCCCTCGGTGTCTCGTTGTTGTAACTCTGCTCGTGTGGCTGCCAGATTCCTCCACGCCTTCTCCGATGCTCGGTGCCTCTGCGTGGTCTCCGGTGTCCTGGATTTGTCCCTCGATGTCCCCAGTTGTGTAACTCTGCTCGTGTCCTTGAACCGGTATTCCCCGCGCTTCGCCGATGCTCGGTGCCTCGCTGCGTGGTCTCCGGTGCCTGGATTGTTCCTCGGGGTCTCGCTGTTGTAACTCTGCTCGATGTGGCTGCCGGTGATCCCTCGCGCTTCTCCGATGCTCGGTGCCTCGCTGCGTGGTCTCCGGTGTCCTGGATTGTCCCTCGGTGTCTCGTTGTTGTTGTCCTGTGTCCTCCATCGTGCTCTAGATTGTCCCTCGATGTGTCTCTCTCGTGTACTCTCGTCTCTTGCTAGTCCATCCGCCAGTTTGATACGGATCAGTGCTGCTCGCTCGTTCTCCGGTGTGCTCGGCCTGGCCGCCATACGCTCGCGGACGAAGCTGCGTGTGGCTCCGTGTCGATCGTGGCGTCCGTTGTTGTTCCCTCGATGCGAACATTCGCGATGACGCGTCCTTCCCGCACCTCAGAGGTGCTACTCACCAGGAACTGCGGTGCGGCGTCTCCAGAAGTTGTTCCCATCGGCTGAACGCGCAGCATTTCCCGACGTAGTTCGTCGGCAGCAGTCCCACACTGTGCGCACGCCGTGTCGGCCGCAGTCCCAACAGAACAGCACGCGGCTGTTACGGCGGTCCGCCTGTAGGTGTCCAGGTTGGCAGCGCGGGAAGTTGAAAAAACGGCACGCGCTGCAGGTCGCCGTTGGTTGCTCGGGCTGTGGGTGGTATTGAGTGGAGTGGCTGTCGCTGCTGTGGGAAGTCGAGTGTTGTCGGGTGGGTGCGGAATGATCGTCACTGGCAGGTTCGGTGGCTTCGGGTTCCCTCTCCATCGATCAGCTTGGCTCGTCGCTTGGCGTTACATCAGCCCGGATTCCTCGTACGTGATCACCAGTTTGCCTCAGCTGAAGCCAGCGTTTTGAAACTCGTGACGGCGGGTGAGACAGTTAATTTTTCCGGCATCATCTGTTGTCATAGATCCTGTCAGCTCCTGCTCGCTTGGTGTACTGAGCGCGTCGCATCATCAGTCGCAGTGCCAGTGCGGCGAGGTCGAAAACGTTCGTCTCGGGGGTTGGGTTCGGGTCCTTATGTCGTCCTCAAACGTTGAAAAATAGCGCGGAGGAGGAAGAATTCCAAAAACTCAGCCCAGACTCCTCCCAGGTGACTTTGTAGAGGGTGTTGACCCTGAACCAGTCCTCCGCTTGGCCCGTTAGCACGTCCGCTACCCGCTTGTGGTAACTGTTGGACGTCAATGGTCATTACAACGCTGCCTTCTCCTCCAGTTGCTCAATAAAACTCCACGGATCAGTGGCGTTGCCATTGAAGGCTACACCCATCCCCCCGTACACGATCCCGGCCAACTCGTATGGGCCCTAACCATCTGTGGCCCAGTCCCTGGTCCTACTATTGGCTGGAAATGCCACACTGGACGCTGGGCAGGTGGGGCGGTAATGGAGCCTATTTTTGCTCCTCGAAGGACTCGCTGCCCGTCGAACTTCCGAACTCGGTAGCTGGGATGACGATTTCTGTGGTCTTCCATTGGCGCCGGCGAGGGTCGCGTGGGCCTGCTCCCTGTTGTTTCGGCTCCGGTGTAACTGCATTCGAAACTGGCCTCTAGCTCCCATAATTCACTGCAGCTGTTCCTTCGATAGATCCCCTTGGTTGACGAAGGTTGCTAGGCGGCTCCGCATCTCCTCTACCGTACCGTTCGTGTGTCGGCCAATTCGCGAGGAAGTGAGCTGTGGCTCTTCCTCCGGAACGCGATCCAACGTGATCCCATGTTGGGCGAGGGGTTTGTTTTGTTCCACTTTCTCGGCAGCGTGAAAGTTGAAAATGGTTCGCGAGGAGATTATTGTACATGATGTGTCACTTAAATGTTTTCTTTTGCCCGTTTCACAAAGAATGGTCGCTTGGGACACTGATTAATGAGAAGCTCGTTCACAAAAAGAAATCACAGAATTGTTATAGTCTGTCAACGTCGTTGACTACTCGCGACTTTCGGTTCTATTAAATATTCAGTTTTGTTTGCCCGCGATAAAAAAAGTGTCTCGATTAAATTATTTGCGCACACTGGAAGAAAATGTTCTCGCGATAGTAAAATCAAGGAAGGTTTGTTCCGTTTATTGTCCCGATGGTCAACGTTGTCGATGTTGAGCACGCTGAGTTCGAACGCGACTGGTTTAACGTGTTGATTGTGGAAAAAAGGTTTTTTTTTTTTCAATTTAAAAAATTCAGGGTATTATTATGTTGAAGTGTGTTGTCGTGTTACACGAGGAGTTCAGAACGCGACTGAGTTTTTATAAATTTTCACCGAGAAAAAAAAAATGTTACATTTTTTTAATGGCGGGATCAGCGATATATTTTCTCATGCAAGAAATTTGTTTTCGAAGGATGCACAAGGGTATTATGATGGTCAACGTTGCCGATGTTGACCACACGTTGGGCTTAGATATAAAGCTTACATATTTATTTAATAATAACGACAATTTGGGCGTCGCTCAGTGCGGCTTTAAATTAATAATACTTAGATAATACAAATAAGAATACTCAATATGAGGGCGTGCTCAAATGCGTCACGCCCCCCACTACTTCATCGGATAAGGGTGTACTGGCCTCGAGGCCTGGCTTCATGCCAGATGATTTTGCAGATTCACTTCCGCTCGCGGATTGTGACCGCTCCAAAACATTAATACGGGCGCGGAACTTCGCCCGTCTCCTCGAAGCAAACAGACACGCCACCTTGCGGGGGTTGCCTCTCCAAATGGGCTCGCACCTTCTCGATTGCCCGTCGTGGCAACCAGTGGTGGTCAAACAGTGGCACCTTCCACTCCTGGGTGCGAGGGCCCACTGTTCGGGCGACGGCCTTCAACGGCCGGATAGCCAATGCTACCGGATCAGGCATTGGGGCGTCGGAGGGCTCCGTCCACACCATCGCCGGCAACGCCTGCCCAAACTGGAGGGCGGTGTTGTCACCGGACGGCTAGGCGGCCGCGGGACGTCGTCCTCATCGTCCGACTCCTTCCTCGGAGGACGAGGGCCCGGCCCGGCCCCGGCCCCCCTTCGGCCCCCCCACCTTCATATAAACGCTCTTCCCTTTCAAGATGCCCTTCAGGGGGTGGAGGTGTAGCGTACGGAACGTGATCGGGTGTGGGGGAAGACCGGGTCGTCCTCACTTGGGCAAGCCTGGCTTGCGGTCGGGGTGCTCTCCGTCGATGATGGCACGATCGGGGGTTGCTGCTGGCGGTGGTGTAGGCGGAAGCCCATCGCTGTCTGGTCAGATGGGGCTGTAGTGGCCCGTCTCCTCCGGGCAAACACAGTAGGCTCTTGGGCCTCGGGGGTTGCCGGCCAGGCGGTGGTTGCCGAAATGGTGGATGGAGACTACCATGTCCTCCACCTCTGGGGCCCACTCCTCCATCTCCTCCGGCTCGGTTATGGCCGTGGCGATGGGTGTCACTTCTTGGGGGAACTAGAGGGGGCATATCGTCGAAGCCCCACTCGTCGTCGATAAGGTCGGGGACCCCGTCCCCCGTCGATCGCTGGACAGCTCATGCCATTCGCGATCCGAATCGGGGCTATAAATTTACAAAAGTAAGGCTTTAATGATGCATGTTTTTTTCTAACTCTACCGGGCCCTAATGGTGCGAATGAGAGACTCTACTAAGAACTTATGAGTAACTATTAAATGGTAAGGGTGGTCACAGAGCCGAGAAGTTTCAGTGGTTGTCTACCCCACCCGGTACCTGTTGGCCTTCGTCGGCCGATTCTTCTCCGTGGAATATCTTCAGATCGGCCAGTCCTGCGCTGCGTCTCTTCTTGGATTTGACGTCTTGGAGGCGTAAAATCGTGGGCGAGATGTAACCCACGACCCGGTAAGGTCCATCGTAGCGGGGTGCCAACTTGGCAGCGAATCCATCGGCGGCCTTCGACAAATGATGTTGTCTCAACAGGACGAAGTCGCCGATGGCCGGTTTCCACTCTCGGCGGCGTAAATTATAGTGTTTCCCCTGGTCCGCGCTTGCTTGCTCTGCATTCCCCGATGACGATCTTGAAGACATCCTGCAGGTGTCGCTCCTTCTCCTCAGGCAAACGTGATTCCGCCCTTATGACAGGAGTCACCTCTTCGTAGAGGGCTCCCGGCAACCGAGGCTCGCGCCCTTGGATGAGATAGGCTGGGCTGAATCCAGTTGTGTCTGAGGCGCTGGTGTTGATCGCCAGGCTAATCTCAGGGGAGGCGTTCATCCACGTTCGCTGCTGGTCGTCCAGATACTGTGCCACCATGGTCTTCACGGTCCTGTTTACCCTCTCCGTGGGGTTCTGCTGCGGGGTGTACGGCGCGGTATGCTGCAGCGTCATGCCCAGTTGTTTGCAGAACGTGGCGAAGGCTCGGCTCGTGAACTGCGTCCCGTTGTCGCAGACTCAGCATCTTCGGTACTCCAAACCTGGCCAGAATCCGTTCTCTGAACGAGCGCATCAGGTGTGCTGCCGTTGCTTTACGCAAGGGCACCAGCTCCACCCACTTGGAAAAGGCGTCGAAGAATACCAGTAGCATGGTATTCCCGTGGGTAGAACGCGGGAGTGGTCCTACGAAGTCTGCACAGAGTACGTCGAATGGTGTGTGTACCTGCCGGGTATGCATCTGTCCAGGTGGCTTTAGTTGGCTTATCTTGAATCTCTGGCAGGTCCCGCACTTCCGTACGTAGCGTACTACGTCCCGGAATAGGCCTGGCCAGAAGTAGCGTTGACGGATCCGATTTAGGGTCTTCCGTACCCCCTGATGTCCGGCTGCGGGCTGGTCGTGGCATTCTTGAAGCACCCGTTGGCGTTGTGGTTTTGGTACGCACAACTTCCAAGGGGTGTAATCTTCGTCGTCCGGCCGAAATCCTCCTCGTCGATAGAGCTGGTCGTTCTCCCTCAGGTATTCTGGATACTTCTCGGGTTCCCTTTTAGTCAGTTCCAGCATTCGGGTTGTCCATGCGCACGGTGGGTTCTCCTGAGTGACCTGTTGTAGAGTCTCCAGGGGCTGTCTGGACAGGGCGTCGGCTACGATGTTTTGGTCCCCACGGCGGTAATGCACGTTGAAGCGGAACTGTTGTAGCTCTAACGCCCAGCGCGCAATCCTTCCAGTCGGGTTCTCGATGCTATTTAGCCACTTTAACGCTAAGTGGTCCGTGACGACGTCGAATTCATAGCCTTCGAGGTAGCACCGCAGCTTCCTTATCGCCCACACAATGGCCAGGCACTCCTTCTCCGTAGTCGAATAACGGCTTTCGGCTGCTGAGAGGCGGCGGCTTGCATATGCGATGACGCGCTCCGTTCCCTGGATCTGTTGTGTCAGCACTGCCCCTAGTCCAATGTCGCTCGCATCTGTTTGGAGGGTGAAGCGCTCGGCAAAGTCTGGGCAGGCTAAGACTGGTGCTTGCGTAAGGCTGGTCTTGAGTGCCTCGAACGCTAGCTGCTGTTCCTTACTCCAAACCCATCGCTGGCCCTTCTTCAGTAGCGACGACATGGGTTGTACCAGGGTGGCGAAGTTTGGCACAAACCTCCGGTACCACGAAGCGATGCCTAAGCATCTCCGCAACTCCCTGACAGTCGTTGGCGGTTGGAGCTCCTTTATTGCGGCGATCTTGCTGGGGTCGGTGTGGATGCCACCTTCGCTGACCTGGTGTCCCAGGTAAACGATGCTCCTCTGGAAGAAGCTGCACTTGGCCTTATTCAGGCGCAAGTTCGCGTTCCGAAGTCTCCGGAACACCTCTCGTAGGTTATCCAGGTGTTCTTGGAGGGTGCGTCCTACTACGATGATATCGTCGAGGTACGCAAACGCGTGTGGTTCCATGTCCGGTCCGATGACTCCATCCAACGCCCGCTGAAACGTAGCCGGGGCCGAATGCAATCCGAATGGCATCACCTTCCAGTGGAAGAGGCCTCTGCCAGGCACGGTAAACGCGGTGTACTCCTTGCTACTCCGGGCCATAGGTATCTGCCAATACCCGCTCTTCAAGTCCAGCGACGATATGTACTTCGCGTCTTTGAGCTTCTCCAGGATGTGATTGATCCGTGGCAACGGGTAGGCGTCCGGAATGGATTTCGCGTTGAGTTGGCGATAATCCACACACATCCGCATCTCCCCCGTCTTCTTCCCAACGAGTACAATCGGCGCACTGTAAGGGCTCCTGGACGGCTCGATTCTACCATCTCGCAGAAGCTCATCAACTTGATCGTTGATGATCTTCTGCATGGCCGGATTCTTCGGGTAGTACCTCTGCTTGATGGGGTACTCATCCCGCATGGTGATGGTGTGCTCCGCAATGGGTGACACCCCCATCAGTCCGTCGAACTGGGCTAGCTCGGACTGTAGAAAGGCCTCCACCTGTTCTTCGTCCACAGCCAGCCTCGTTTCCTGAGTCTCGACGCCCCGCAAGGCGGCGTGGCTGGTCTTGGGCCGTCTTCCACGGCGTCTCCGCTTGGTCGGGGCTCCCGTGGTCCCCGGGTTTCCCGCGTCTCGTTGTAATGACTCTGCTGGTGTCCTTGCTGGTGATTCCTCCGCGCTTCGCCGATGCTCGGTGCCTCGCTGCGGGGTCTCCAGTATCCTTGGCTGTCCCTCGGTGTCTCGTTGTTGGAACTCTATGTCTTCTCGTGTCCTGGGCTGCCTAAACGGGTTCCTCTGCCGTGCGACGGGACAAATCGGCGGTAAACCCATGGTGTGGTTGTAGTCTGGGGTCGCCGTGTCCTCCGTCGGTTGGTGCGGGGCCCCGGGCGTCGGCGCTGTCTCCTCGGGCGTTGGTGCTATCTCCACGGGCGTCGGCGCTATCTCCTCGGGCGTCGGTGCTGTCTCTTCGGGCGTGCTTTGCAAGCGTAACTTCGCTCGGCCGCACCTGAGAGTTGCCTCGATGCCGCACAGGAAGTCCATCCCCAGGATCACGTCGTCTAGGATGACGGGCAGTACCAGCATTGGTATTGTCGTCTCTCTCTCTCCCAGTTGAATCCTCACCCGCAAAGCTCGCGTCACGGCTCGTGATGATCCATCCGCCAGCTTGATCCGGATGCGTGTGCGTTTGTGTGAGTGTGCCGTCGCAGAGTGGTGCTGCCTGGCAAGTCGGTGCTCCGCTGGCCAGCAAGCGACTCTGAGCGTACACACACACACACACACCGTGTCGTGAGCAAGCGTTGGTGACAAGTGGGTGCGTGAGCGTGTGCTTCAACGAGTTGCGGCGTGGTGCAATACACCGCCGGGCGACACGTGAGAGTACAGGTGAAAGTACCCACGGCCGCGCGCGTTTCCTCACGACGAGCAGGCACGCGTGACACGCGACACGTGCACGTGGACCACTAACAGACCACGTGGTGATAGGACCCATGTGGAGGCCCACATTCCCAGGGAGTACACGTGTGTGACACAGACCACGTGTGACCATATACCCTGTAATGCCCCAGTAGGGTATGTCCGACTATAGCTCTTCTCATACTAAAAGTCATAATAGTCCATAGTTTTACATAAATGTTCTGTAAAGACCCTGGCGGGACTGAGATATGTACCCCAGCCGTAGAAAACATCCTTACAGATGGCGCCCGAGCAGGGACTACTATGACTAGATATTTAGTTTTGAGAATTTTTAACATCTTTTCGTGGATTAAAGCCCCACAGAGCTAATTCATACAGGGTATAGTAGGAGAGCACGAGGCCAATTTAGGCAGACGAGGCATAGTTTTCCATAGATAGTCGTAGGACACGTTCTACATATGTCTACGACTACTACGCACATTGACGTGTGCGAAAATCTTGACCTTCTGATCTATATTTTCCACTGCTTGACCTTTTCTCCTTGCGCCGGCCCAGCCTGAGCGACGATATCGCTCCAGACGACTTATACAAGACTCGGTACCGTACACCGAGGTACCATCTGTAAGGATGTTTTCTACGGCTGGGGGTACATATCTCAGTCCCGCCAGGGTCTTTACAGAACATTTATGTAAAACTATGGACTATTATGACTTTTAGTATGAGAAGAGCTATAGTCGGACATACCCTACTGGGGCATTACAGGGTATATGGTCACACGTGGTCTGTGTCACACACGTGTATTCCCTGGGAATGTGGGCCTCCACATGGGTCCTATCACCACGTGGTCTGTTAGTGGTCCACGTGCACGTGTCGCGTGTCACGCGTGCCTGCTCGTCGTGAGGAAACGCACGCGGCCGTGGGTACTTTCACCTGTACTCTCACGTGTCGCCCGGCGGTGTATTGCACCACGCCGCAACTCGTTGAAGCACACGCTCACGCACCCACTTGTCACCAACGCTTGCTCACGACACGGTGTGTGTGTGTGTGTGACGCTCAGAGTCGCTTGCTGGCCAGCGGAGCACCGACTTGCCAGGCAGCACCACTCTGCGACGGCACACTCACACAAAACGCACACACGTACACGGTGTGTGTGTGTGTGTACGCTCAGAGCCGTTTGCTGGCCAGCGAAGCACCGACCTGCCAGGCAGCACCACTCTGCGACTGCACACTCACACAAACGCACACACGTACACGGTGTGTGTGTGTGTACGCTCAGAGCCGTCTGCTGGCCAGCGGAGTACCGACTTGCCAGGCAGCACCACTCTGCGACTGTACACTCACACTGACGCACACACGTACACGCCACTTTTGCTTACACTGCACTAGAGGTGTTTAATGTTTTCCAGGGTATGTTTTAATGATCACTGCGGGTTTTGTTTGTTTAGTATTAAGAACATATCGCGTTTTATTGTTGCTTCTAGTTGCTTATTTAAGATTTAATCCCTGTCTACCTGCCTACTCGCACCATCTACGTAAGCTAGTCTACTACGTTCTATTTATCTAAATTATCCTGCTCACCTGGACTCTCCTGCTGCAGGATTCATGTTGTTGTCCTTTATTGTCCTTCGGCACTTGGTACTTTTAACTTGCACTTGTTTATTTTATATCCCACGTGGGAGAGCTTTCGCTTCTTTTTTTTCTAAGACTGTACTCGATCGACTGCCCTTGGCCTAATTTCGGCAGCTTGCATTTCGCTGCTGCGAACATGTCGCCGCTGCTGCGTACATGTTGCCGCTGCTCGCCTGTCGCCGCTGCCTTCGGCCGATCTTGCCTGGCTGCTGCGGCTCTGCTTGCACTTCGCTGCCTGCAGCCGCTGCTTGCCTAACTTCGCTGCTGGCTGCGCGTCGCTGCTGGCTTAGCGTCGCTGCTTATCTGGCGCCGCTGCCCAAAATGCCGTTGCCTATGCCGTTGCCTTTGCACGAGGTTTTCGCTGTTTGTTGTTGTTGTTGTACAAAAGTGTGCGAGGCACCGTTATGTGTGCAAGTGTTCGCGGTCTGGGTACCTAGGTACCGTAACTTTTAACTTGTGCGCTGGGCATGGGCGTCGACTGACTGGTGTTTTGCTCTGTTGTGTACCCTGATTTCTCGTTCCTGCCTATGCCCCTGTCTTTGCCTATGCTTTCTGTTTCTTTTAAGGAAGTGCTACAGGGTATGTTGGGCTTAGAGATAACTTATAATTATATTTATTTTAAAGTTATATTAATAGTATGTGGCGCGCTTCATGCGGCGTCACACGACAAAGACAAGGTCAGCTTGGTAAGCAGACGGGGTACGTGATCAGCGGCTGTCATGGAATACATGATGAGTCAGTCTGAAGTTAACACAAGGCAGAAAGCAGAGACCTCTATGAGGTGGTTTTTATACCCGCTACCCATAGGGTATAAGGGTATTATAGCTTCGTGCTTTACAGGTAAATGGAGAGCTCCGAACCAACAAAGTATACTAAATCTACAATAGGTTCCCAATCAGCATCAACAGTCGAGTTGATATACCCATGACAGTCTGTACGTTTGTCTGTCTTTGTGAAATTGTAGAGAAAGGACTACGAAAAAATATGAAAAAATTTTTAATATTAAGCGTATATCAAGTTTAATTTAGAGTTTGATCAGAGGAAACTCGCCCAAACGAGTATGTCGATAAGAACCTAATTCTAATTTAGACAATAACTATCACAGTCCAAATGATTTCTGGTTTCAAATGATTTGGTTGCGATCGAAAAATTAACATATAACTTATTAAAGAAATAATTTTAAAGAGGTGCTGATTTCCAAGGCGCCCTGCGAAGTATGCAACATAAAAATACGGTAAAAAGTAAAGTTTAATATTTGAGATATCGTATTGGTCAAGTGGGTAACTGGTACTTAAGCTTCTAGCAGGGCTGCCGGGTTAACCTTTTTCCACACAGATATGTTCTTTTTTTCTGTCCGGAAATCTATCCTGGTTTTATTGCTGAAATAAAACGTACACGTATGTATATTGATATAATTTTAATGAAATTGTTTTTAAAAACGTCGAACAACCACATAATTTGTATACAAATCTTTATCCCGGTCTGTCGATTCGATGTTTGAACATGACGAGAGCAATCGACCTATGTTCCGGTGTAAATATATGTACGTGGTTTCAACTTATTCTCGACAGATGGCGCTCCTGCTCTCCTGGCTCCCTTGTCAGCTGACACAAGCACTTATTATTATGATCATACTTTGTGGAATAACTTCTGTGTTTATTGTTCGATCGGATTGAAATTTGGAGGATACGTAGATTATTTAACCAGCTTAGTTGTATGTTGTATACCGCGCTTACAAGTTGACTTCAAAATTAAAAATTAGAATGGTACACAACATTTGAAGTAAACTTGATCTGCACCTAGTACAAAGAAACCTTCATGACAAGTTTGCTGTGATCTGTGTGTTCATCTGGTCATTCGGACAGACAGACAGACAGGCATAGCTCAATCGACTCGGCTAGCGATCCTGAGAAAGAATATATATACTTTATGAGGCCTGCCACGCCAACCCTTCTGCCTGTTACATGCATTTGCACAAATTTAGTATACCCTTTTTTGACCATTTTCAATGGTCGAAGGGTATAAAAAGGAACATGTCCAAGGAACAAATATTTGAGAAATGTTGTTTAATATTGCCATTGTTCGATTAGGAGCATTTTCAACATACAAAGAACCATTAGAACATTATCGATAGAGCATGAGAAATTAAAATTTAAATAAAATAAAATTTTTAATCAAAAACCTATTGTACTGTTTACTGTCTTTTTTCCTCTTGTCTATCCGTTTTTTTCATCTTATTTTATTCTTTTTTTTGCGAGGGGTTGCTGGCAGCCCTGTTACCCATTCGGGACTGTAATCATTTATAAAGCACACTTGGACGGTGTTTCCATTTGGGAAATGCCTCATGAAGTCACCCAACAATGTTGCACATCTTTTTGGTTACTGAGGAGTGGAGCTTCATCTGCTGACTGTGCTTTACTAGTAAACTGCAGCAGCCTGTTGCCAGTTGCCTGTTGCCAAGTACTAAAGTACTAAAGGTGCTTTACCTGCACATTTTCACAATTCTCTGAGAGTGTGTGTCCCGGCATAGCGAAAGCCACTAAATGCCCCACTCAAAGCTTTTAAAGACATTCATGAGGAAGACAGGCGCACAGAGGGGCTGGCCTTGTCCACTCTTGGTAAATGGGCGTGGCGCCTTTTCAGTCGAACGCAAAAGTAAGAAGCAAAGGCAGAAGGCAAAAGCAGCTACAGCACATTTTCTATATAAAAGCCGAGGCTAACGAGATTTGATGAATTGCGCGTCTTTGTGCCTGAAAGCTCCAAGAAAACTGTGCGTGAATGGCGCCTTCAGCTGCAGCACTCGTCTCCCCTATTCCCCTTAACCCTCCCCACTTCCACTCCTCAATCCTTGGGCACGTCTAGCCGAATCCATTGGGTGGTTTCAGTCAGCGAAATGAAAAAGGCGCACAACAATTTCAGCTGCAACTGCAACGAAAAATGCAGTTGACACAAAAAGGGCCAAAGCCAACCTGCACCAAAGCCCCTCATGCCCAACTCTTCTGCTTCTCCTTTTGTCCCGATAGACACTCAAAGCAATTCAGTAAGGCGTAGAGAGAGAGAGGGGGTTAGATAGACTGGCAGGCAGGTGGAGAGATTGCGGGAGGGGAATACCATCTTGACGAATTACCCGCCAACTGGTGCAGTCAGAGCGAAATCAGGAAATTAAATCCAAGATTTTCATGTTCCCCGGCAGGATTTTCTAACGGCCCAGACTGCCATCGTATATGGCGGGGCTTAGTTGTACCCAGTTCCGTTCATAAAGAGAAAGAATATATACTATAAAGACGGAAAGAGTATTCTATGCAAAGTCTGCTCGTACGAAGTTGACTAAGTTTTATTGTTTCCTATTTAGATGTTTTGATTAAATATTGTTAGTGGTAAGAAGTGAATGAAGTAGATAAGAGTATTAGTCATATCTAGAATAAAGTTCAAAAGTTATTGATAGATAAAGCGAAGTCAGAAATACATCGGATGTGACGCAGGTTGACTTGTTAACTTGCTCGAAATATGAACGGGCAGAGACACTTTAGCAGTCAAGCAGACGACTTGCAACTTGTTGCGCTTTTATTGTTATATTGTTTATTGTTATTATTGCAGAGGGTTTATTAATTTTGGCCAGGACTTTGCAACGCACCTGAATTAGAATCAACAGAGGAATCGAACTAGCCCTGTCCGTCTATCCGTGTATCCATGTGTCCGTGTGTCAGTCTTTTGCCACGCTAGCTAGCAAACTCTCAGTTTTAAACTTGGTACACATGCTTCTTATTGCTGCACGCAGTATATAAGTCGGAACGAGCCGGATAGGACCGATATATCGTATGACTGTCATACAAACTATCGTCAGATTTTTATTATTTGCCAAGATATGGCAATCAAATTTACTACATCGGACATTTCTACACTTCATAAAAATTGGGTCACTTTATTATATATGTAGCTGCCATAGGAAGAATCGGCCGAAATAAAGGTTTTTTTATGAAGACCAGTTTTGAATGCCAAATTAACTTAAATTATCAGTGTCAATCAAAGTGATATTTTATAGAATATACACAAAATACCATTAAATGCTGCACCATTATATAAAGATAACACGTATTGTAATTGCAAGTAATCAGCCCTTATACAACTTAACAAAAGATGGCTCATTCTATTTGTGAGGTTTCGCAATCTAAGCTGACCTCTGTATTCTTAAAATATGGACCAAAGTAAAACTTTGAATAAATAAAACTATTATAATTTTTTTGTAATACCCTTCTACCCCAAAGGAAGTGGCCATTAATACCTCCTATCAAAGGAAACAGTTTATGAAAGTTAGCTAAGGTCAGTCTTGCAGTAAGTTCCAAACGTCATGACACATCAATAGCTGAAACCGCATCACCTCAGAGAGAGATCTGTAACGACGTCTTGAGAAAAAAAGACGCACAACGGAAAAGATAAAGAATAGAATTCAAGTATTTCCGAGGAACTAAAGTTGCGCCCATTGAGCAATCGCTATCTGGTTTGCTCAGACAACAGTGATGTTTCAGATAGTGCCCGTGATAGTGGGCGATGATAATGCTTACAAGATCTTGGTATAATTTACATGAAGCCCATAATTGTTGTTAATGCGTGAAAAATAAATTTAGTTTTCTATAAATTATTTCAAAGTGAGTAGCACCTGCAACTCACGACAGGGACAAGCAGTAAATCTCACGGGGATTAGCCTCATGGGGTGGGGTTGCTGGGTCGCTCTAGGGGAGGAGGTGAGAATGGTTGCACCTCTTGCAATTGCAGGTTGACGAAAACAAAGCATGATAATGAAGAAGTATGGAGAAAGGAAGCGAAGTGGACGGAGGAGGCAGACAGGCTATGATGCTATCTCGAAATGGGGCTCGGCACGGAAGTTTTGCTGACTGATGAACAGCGGCTATGGCAACCTACAGATGGTGTTTACGCGCTTTATCTTCTCCCCCCGGATTTAATTAGTTTGTGCACGATCATAAAACCAAAGTGCTACTGTCAGTTGGCGAAGAGATATTGTCAAGATGCTGGCGCGACGTCGGAACTGCTCGAATCACTCACTAACCACGCAACGTTCGAGCTGCCAAGATGACGGCCACTAGAGCAGCCACAAATGGAGCCAGATCCTACCGACTGGAGCCACCAGACGGTGGCTGGGGCATCCTGGTCTGCATCGGCATGGCGCTGCCCTTTGTAAGTGTAACGTCGGGATATATATCAGCTATGTATATGCTATATTTCATACATGTTTTCCTAACTAATAGATCTCCGGATTGGCGGCACTGCCTTCGTTCGGCCTTGTCTTCGGTGACTTCTTGAAGAGCATAGGCGCCGAGACGAGCGCCATTGCCATCATCACCAGCGCCTTCTTCTGTTCCACTAGCTTCGCGGGCCTCTTCTCCGGTTCCCTGTTTCGCCGCTTTGGCATACGGCGCATCGGCCTGCTTGGAGGATATCTCTACTTGCTGGGCTCGGCTCTGCAGATCTTTGTGCAGTCCACGCTGCATTTGATGCTCTCCTTTAGCTTGATTCAGGGCGTCGGCTTCGGCCTCATTCTGCCCACATCCTACACCACATTCAACAATTACTTTGTCAAGAATCGCGTCATGTGGATGGGATTCGCGCAGGCACTGATTGGCCTGGGATCGATGCTGTATCCCATCGTCATGCAAAGGCTGCTTGAGTGGTATGGCTTCCGTGGCTGCCTGCTCATTCTCGCCAGCATCAATGCCCATGCCGTGCTGGGCATGCAGCTCATGCAGCCTGTGGAGTGGCATATGCGGCGTGTACCCATCGATCAGGAAGAGCAGCAGCAGCCAGAGGAGCAGGAGGAGGAGCAGCAGCCTTTGCAGCCCAGGCCACCGGTTGTGGTGCATGTGCAGCCAGAGACGCCACTGATGCCCATACCTGAGCAGGAGTTCACACAGATTTCATCGGCAGTTGCACCCGTCAGCGTCACCGACTCTCTTTCCGTCTCGCACTTTGGCTCCCGCCGTGTCTCCCATGTCGAGGAGGTGCTCTCTAGTCGCGCCTCCAGCATCACTAGTCTGGGTAATTGGACCGGTCCTGTGGTGGTCAGTGATGCATCGCCCCCCAGATGATGCACAGTCTGCAGGCATCCAGGCGACACTCCATAATCAGCGGGCCCCCAATCTCACCTGGCAACGGCAACGGCAACGGCATCAGCAATGGCAATGGCAATTCAAACGCGGCCTCGCCCATTGTAATCGAGCGTAATCTGTGGGCCACCATTGTCGACTTTCTCGATCTGACCCTGCTCAAGCAACCCGTCTACGTGAACATTGTACTGGGCATCACCTTCGCCCTCTACTCGGACCTTGCCTTCTTCACCATGCAGCCGACGTATCTCTTCGAACTCGGCTACTCCAAGGTGAGTTACGCCCACAATTCAAGGCACTACAACATATCTATACCAGAGAAGACTTGACAACCACGAGGCAAGCGTGGTTATCTAATCTTGGCCTATCTAGAGAGATTTACTTTCTTTTTTCTTTCGCAAGTCAACTTACAAATATTTTTATAACTATCAGTTTTATGGACGGCATACTTATCTATATACATATATATGCAAAGCAAAGCGGCTGCTAAAATTGGAGATTTCTCACTCTAGATTTCGATACTTTCTATACCCGCTATATGGGTATGAGGTTATTAAAACTTTGTGTCAACCGAACTATATATAGTGCATATATCTGTGTGTATGTCTGTCTGTCTGTATGTCTGTCTATATGTATGTTTGTCTGTTAGTCTGTGTGTATATCTATCTGTTTGTCTGACTTTCAGACCGTATATCTGTCTCAGAGAATAGAAGAGCAAATCCATTTTATTTACGAATTTGGTCACGCTCCATTTCGCCCTCAGAAATTGATAAAAACCTAATGCTAATATAAATCCTAAATAGTAAGTGAATAAACACAATAGCTCTCACCGTCAAAATGATTTCTGCAAATAATAAACATAGAAATTTATTAAGAACCCATGTTATTGGGTTTCCGGTTTCCGGTTACCGGTTTCCAAGCCCTGCAAAGTATGCAACACATAATTAGCGTAACATAGAAGTTAAATATTCGATGTGTATATCACAGTCGGGCATACTCGAATGTACATACATCGCTTTCGTGCAAGTTTGTTATCGTTATCGCTATCGCTTTTCAGGCCGATACCGCCAGCATTATTGCCATCGGAGCAACTGCAGATCTGATTTCGCGCATTTTTCTGGCAGTTACAGCAATTTTCATTCAGGTGCCCGCACGCTACATTTACCTGGCCGGAGCGCTCTTTACAATTTTCGTGCGATTTGGTGAGAGAAATCCGAAAATCTTCTACTCCCCTAACCTTACTTTATAATAACTTACAAATTCCTCTGCAGCGCTCGATGGCATCGTAGATTTCATGGGCATGGCCTGCATCACGGCCGTGCTGGGCTTCCTGCGCACCTGGATACATGTGCCACTTCCTTTGGTACTGGCCGATTATTTACCCAAGGAACGGTAAGTTAACATATCTATCGGGGATTATCAATCTTCTTTCTCTATCAACAGATTCATTTTTTCCCTTCTTGCAGATTTGCCAGCGGCTACGGCTTGTTTATGTTTACCCAGGGTAACGGTATGTTCTTGATTGGACCTATTGTCGGGTATATACGCGATCGTACGCAAGATTATATCCTAGTTTTCCACATACTGAATGTGTTCATGGCCCTCTGCGCGATACCTTGGATAATTGAGGTTTTGATAGTTAAGTTCCGTCGACGCAGCAAAATCGAAAGAAACAATGTGGGCGAGCAGAGTAATGGTAACGGTACACTGGAACATTAAGAAAGGGTATTAAATATTTGGTATAAAATAAAAACAAACCGTTCAAAAACTCGTTTTTAGTATTTTAAATAGATATCGCTAACTATAGTTAGTTAGCCGGCGCGCCTAAAATGGGCAGGATTAATAGATGACAAGGACACAAAGGGGTTATTGGATTTTCTCCGTATGACTTAATAAAAATAAAGATAAAAGAAAAATATATTTTAAAGTATTTTAAATAGAAACCTCAAAATATTTAACAGTTGAAAGATAAAAGTATAGGCTGCAAATTATCAATAATTTATTTTTGAACTACAGCAAATGGGAGTAAACGTCCGCTGATGAAGTCCATCCTGTAAAATGGTTCACTTGTGAAGTGAGTACCCAGGAGTGGTAGATCTTAGTGGGCAATACATATAAAAAATGCGCCATAAAGAGGTGCGTGGAGATTAACGTAAAACACAATAACCTGATGAAAGATATCGCTACACTACCGGTCGCTCAGGTAGCGATAATAGCTTCTTGACTTGACATTATTTACACGGAAAATACTACACGAAGTATACAAAATAATATTTGGTGCCAGTAAGTTTCAAAATGCAATCACGAATTGGGTTGTCATATACCTTTTACATAAAAGATACGCACTATCGATTAGCTTGAAGTACTGTATTAAATTCGAAGAAGTGTATTTGGCTTCAAAAGGGGTTTCCAGCATCCAATAAAACTTTAAAAACAAAATAAAGTGTAGTTTTCTGTCAAACAAATTTAAAACTGTTGGAAGCAAAGCCTAAAAAAGGAATTGTATATGTCGAATTAAAATATTTATTGAAATCGATTGTCTATTATATCGCTGTACGCACACTTGCGTAGCAGTTAGCTTTAGCACGACTGCACACAGCTGACTGCTGATAATTAAGAGCTGGCAGCTGCAGCTGCCATGGTCACACTGAATTTACACATCATATTTGTTTTGCTTGTTTCTTTTGTGCCCCACTTACTACTGCTGGACCCTAATCCCCTGAAGCACAATCTGAATCTGGCCACATGGTACTGCAACAAATCAAAATGCTCCTGCTGGGCATTATAACGCTCTGCCGGCGTGCGCTCTGCTGTTTCTCGCGTCGCCGAAAACTGAGCCACTCCGGTGGGGACCAACTGCAGGCGGTGATGATTGGAGACTTTGCGGCAAAAGCGCCAACAGGGGGAGCAACAGGCACGGCGGGGGAATAGCAAAGAGCGCGACTGGAACTCCTGGGATGACAGTCCACGTACAGTGGAGGAGCACATTGAACAGTATCGACAGCGCATGGCGCAGCCACCCACGCCACCCAAAGAAGAACCCGAACCGGACTTCTTCAGCGTAAGTAGAGCGAGCCACAAAACGAAAAACGGGTAACGAAAACTAACAAGTCCCGCCTTTCACAAGCAGGAACTGACGCCAGATATCAAGCCACAGGTTAAATATTATCTCAACGATGCCGCGCCAGCAACGTCGGCGGCACCAACTGATTTTTCAAGACTGAAGGCAGACGACATGGTTCCCATCAGCGCAAATGTGAGTGCAGTTGAGTTGGGAATAAAGAGAACTCCTCTCATCCATACTTTCTATTCCAGGCCGATCTCGAGGACTGGGTAGATGATAATGCGGGCGGCTGGGAGGAGCTGGACACGTCGCAGACCAAACAAATCATACGCGAGAAGCGGCGTGAGATGCGCCATCAGCGCCAGCTGCCAGGTCCATCTCGGCCGGCACAGCCCAGCATTGGCGCGCAGCGCATTAGTGATCCACAGCGGATCGCGTAGTCCCTGACAAGGGCTACGTGGCGATGTTCCATTCCAATCGTTCGACTTGTAACATTTATTTATACCACATTCTGATCTACCCACTTCAGTCTAGCTTCCAATTGGCCCTAGTCTAATGACCCCCTCCAGTCTTAAGTTGTTCGTTGTTCTCCTTGGTTGGTCACAATAAAGTGCCAGCCGTTGTCCACGACGTTCCACATTGCCTTTCCTTTCACTCGCAGTTCCTCCTCCTCCTTCGCAAGATGCCTGCACTGCCTGTTGCTGCTGCTGCTGCAAGCTGCTGATTTCAGACTATTTCCTGACGCGCTGCGGTTGCTGTGATTGCCCAATCAATCAATGTCCAAACGTCTCATGGACACGCTCCACTGCAGCAGCAGCAGCGGCCTGTGGCATAAAAACGAGTCTGCTGTCTGCGGCAGCGATTTAAATCACAATGTTGCTGCTGCTGGTGATGATCGGCGCGGTGGTCGGCTACGATCGCAGTGTCAACTACTGGGAGGCCTTTGAGCCGGGCAAGCTGCTGCAGCGTCTGGACGCGCTCACGCTCGATGCTGGGCAACTGCCCGCCGTATTCAACGAAGCTGCGCCACTGATGCAGCAACTGCCGCCCACGGCGCAGCCAAAACTGGATGAAGATGTCTACGATGATGCGGGCACAGACATTGAAGCGGATGTGGAAGCAGAAGCAGCGGACGATGGCGACACGGATGTAGACACGGATATCATCGATCATGTGACAGCCGACGATGAAGTCGAGCTGGCATCAGACTTGGAGAGCGCTGAGGCACATTCTGGCGAGGATTACGAGCGCAGCTACGAGCAGTTTGTGCGTCAGTACTTCGATCGTGTGCCCGAGCAGGAGAATGAGGACGAGTACGACAACGAGCAGCTGGACGCCAGCATTGAGACGCAGGCGGAGGCCAGCAGCAACGTGCAGAAGTTGAAGCAGAAAGGCGCAAAGAACCCAAAGACGAAGACGAACTCCAAGTCCAAATCCAAGGGGAAGCAAAAGCGGGATGGAGAACGCTGTCATCGCGTGCACCGCAAGGGGCAGCTGTGCAAGATTTGCCGCGAGCCACGCCACAACGAAGTCTCCGAGACGTGCAGCTACTCCCATGAGGCCGAGCCGGAGCAGTACGCCTACGGCAGTGGCAGCCAGTACAAGCGCTATCGGGATAAGTCGCCGCGCAAGCACTCGCAGGAGGAAGAGGTGGAGAAGAAAAGGAAGCAGCAGCCTGCCAAGCGACCCCAGCGCTCCGAGCGACACACCACAATCCTGCTGCAGCCCAGCTACAAGAACAGCAGCAACAACATCAGCAGCAGTAGTCACAGCGTCGCCGGCAGCGACAGCAGCCTCTGTGTGCGCCGGCAGCAAGGCAAGAGTGTCTGCTACGACTGCAAGGACAGCGGGGGCAAGCGCATGACGCGCTGCTACGATGCAGCAGTGAAGAAGCGCAGTCGCAAGAGCAGCGCCAAGCCGGGCAAGCCCCGTACCCGCGAGTCCCAGCAGTCGGAACAGGAGCAGCGCATATACAAGCGCACCATCAGCTACAGCTACGCCCAGGACAGCAGCCTCGACGAAGACCAGGAGGAGCAGCTTGAGCCGTTGCCCACCTCAACCTCAACTGCGTCAACGACAACAACAACAGAGGCAGCAGAGCCTGCAGTTGCTCGCAATGTAACCCAAGTGACGCCACGCCCCATTGGCGGCCGCAAGTTGGCCAGGGTAGTGCGTAGGCGTGTCGCACTGCCCTCCCCGATCCCGTATAGATCTTAAGCTAGACGCAACTCGGCTGTACCATCCCGACAGACTTCTCATTATTATTTCTATTAAGGATATGTTTTTTTTTTGCAACAATAAAAAAAGTTATTAATAAAAAAAAAAATACAAACGCTACAGTCAGGAGCTGACTGTATAAGGCCATGGATTATCATAGTATACCGTAGGCAATACGTATAGGTATGCATTTCTAGCGCGTACCAAATTTCATTACATGTGCTTCTTGATTTTAATTTGTTTGACTGTAACTTTTCTTTTAGTTTATTAGAATAAAAAAAACCAGTAAGAAAAGCAACAGTCTCGCGTATCTGAGCCAAAACCAGGCTAATCCAATCATCCGCAACCGCTTAGCAAATGTCTGTGGAAGTTTTGCAAGTGCCTAATTGATTAGAGATGCTCTTTTAGGGTTCCTTAAGCAGCAGCGCACGAGTTCACAACTCAAACATCTGACCAAACTGACCACGCGAGCCGATTGTTATTGTTTCTACCGTCTATCGCAAATCCGGATAATGCACCAAGCAAACTTATCGAGTTGGGGGAGAACTTAGCGCGATTAAATTGCCCTATATGCTGCTTTTAAAGTAGATTATAAGAAGATTCAGCTAGGGATTGCAGTTTAAACCAGTAAGAAAAGCAACAGTCGCGCAGCACGCGACAGTGCAATACCCTTCGACCTATGTATGTATGTTCCTATGTATGTACCCATATACATATGCACATGCTTTGAAATTAATCCCGACAGATGGCGCTCGCGCTTCGCGCTCGCCCGCCTCCCTTGTTAGCTGACACAAGCACTTGGTTTTATGCTCATACTTTCTTAAAGAACTTCTGTGATTATTCTGCGATCGGATTGTAATTTAAAGACTATGTAGATATTTCATTCAGCTTAGTATATGTTAAAGTCAGAAAGTTGTATCTTTTATACAGCGCTTACAAATTGAGTTCAAAAATTTAATTATTGATTTGTGGGCGCGGTGGGCGTGGCACCTAACATGTGTAATAAACTTGATCTGCGCCGAGTACATAGGAACCTTCATTCCAAATTTGGTGTCTCTAGCATTTATAATAGCTGAGATCTGTGTGTTCATCTGGTCAGACGGACATCCGGACATCCAGACAGACAGACATAGCTCAATCGACTCGGCTTGTGATCCTGAGCAAGAATATATATACTTTTTTGGGGTCTGCCACGCCTCCTTCTGCCTGTTACATACATTTGCACAAAGTTAGTCTACCCTTTTTTGACCATTTTCAATGGTCGAAGGGTTTAAATATTAAATAAAAAGAAAGGGGTGTGCTGTCGAAGCTGTTACTTGTTCACTTGAATATCTTCTGTGTTTATTCTCAAACAGATTCTTATTTTGGGAATCTGTACATTATATGACCAGCTACCTGTATATGCTCAACTAAACAGTTGTATTTTTTAATAAATGACATTTTAATTGATTTAAAAATTGAATATTTCATCTGCGGGGGCGGTGGGCTTGGCACCTAAAATTTTAATTGCTCTTTATCTGCATAATAATGATTAAATTAAATTAAATTGAACTCCAACATATTAAATTAATTTTAAATTTAATTACCTTAAGATTTTGTAAGCTTAAACTAAATTCTTAATTATTTTAAATTGAGTTTCCAAATAATTCTTTGTATCTGTATCTTAGCAAGCGCCGTTATGATCAGAGCGGCCAAGCGCCATAAGTCCAAATGAAAAAATGAGTTTTTAATTCAACGACGCTCAAATATTTACAAAGAATTAAACAAAAAAATAGTTGTAACTATAGCTATATAAACTCACGACTAAAACACTTAAAAGGAGCACGTCAATCAGGCGAAGTACCGAAACCAACAAAGAAAACCGACGCACGGCAATTCCAGCGGGTACGCAACCGCCGTAAAGCAGGACAACGCGAGGGTCGTAACAACAACAACAACAAAAATAACACTTATTTCAAAATGGAGCCGACCAAAGGTACCAAAGGTCGCACTGCAACAACCAGCCAGGCCACCATGAATGCAATTTTATCCATGGGAGCCGTAAGAGACAAAGAGCTAAGCCGTCGGGCCGCCAACACTGTTGAGGATAACTCAGAAAACATGCTCGCGCGTGGTAAACCCAAGGCTGACCATAGCCCCATCAAAAATGATAAGATCAAGCGATCGTCGTTTGGTAACATGACCAACAATGTTAAGATCATGACGTTGCATCCCGGCGACGAAGAAACCACGAAGAAGCCAGTGCAGCCTGACCAGCGAGTGCCAGTTCCCAAAAAGTTGGCAGCTCCACCACCGCCCGATGATTTTAATAAGACTGAGGAGAGCCTTTACTTGTCAGCTTTAGAGGATTTAGAGGATGTCTCCAGTTGTGATTCCATGCGACTGTCTGGCAATTTTGAGGCAGCGCGGCGTCGCTCAGCCAAACTCCAAAAAAAGACTGAACAGACTGTGGCGGCCCCAACACAAGCATCTGCATCTTTATTGATGGCTGCTGCCGCTGCGGCAATGGTTACGCCCGTGGCTCCTGTGCCCGAGGATGTGGAGGACTTCGACCGCAAGAATTGGGATGATCCGTTCCAGGTTTCACATTACGCAATGGATATATTCAACTATTTGAAGAAGCGCGAGCCGGAGTTCCCCATCACAGACTATATGCCGAAACAAGTTCATTTAGCAACCTGAATGCGGACGCTCCTAGTCGACTGGATGGTCAAGGTTCAGGAGACATTTAGCTCAATCACGAGACTTTATATTTGGCCAAATATAAAGTCTCGTGATTGAGCTCAAATGTCTCCTGAACCTTGACCATCCAGTCGACTAGAAGCGTCCGCATCCAGGTTGCTAAATGAACTTGTTTCGGCATATAGTGGATCTCTATTTATGCCGCACGGTTATCAACAAGAAAAGACTGCAGCTTTTCATTGCTTGCAAGTATGACAAACGCCAGCCACCATTGATTAAAGACTTTCTGTACTTTTGCGAGGGAGCTTACAATCACGACGAGCTGGTTAAGATGGAAATGGAAACGTTGCGCACCATCAACTACGATCTCGGTATACCGCTCTCCTACCGGTTCTTGCGTCGCTACGCTCGCTGTGCCAAGGTGCAAATGCCCACACTGACATTGGCTCGCTATATTCTGGAGCTGTCGCTGATGGACTATGCCACCGTTGGGTTCAGTGACTCGCAGATGGCTTCGGCTGCTCTGTTCATGGCACTGCGCATGCACGGCGGCGTTGGTAACTTGAGTAACCAAACTTGGACTTCGACTCTAATATACTATACGGGATATCAACTGGCAGAGTTTGCTGAATTGGTGCCGGTGCTGAATGCAGGACTGCATCGTAAACCACGAACCACCATTAATACAATAAGGAACAAGTACTCGCACAAGATATTCCATGAGGTGGCCAAGGTGCCGTTGTTAACCAACGAGCAGATGTTCCAAAGCAATCTAGACTTGAATGACAGCAACTCGGGCATCTGATCGACGACAGAATTGCGATGGCTTTCTACACCGTTGTAACACCAATTAGCCAAATTGATAATGAGCAACAAATGTTACGCTTCACTAGGAATTAAGACGATTCATTTATTAAATCGAATGGATAATGACCAACGCAATCTAACCGAATAACAATATTATTATATTATCCACATTTGGCACGCACTAAGAATGCATATTGCGTCTTAACATAATAAATAAAATAAAATAATTTAATTTGTTTGACTGTAACTATTCTTTTAGTTTATTAGAATAAAATAAATAAACAAAATAAAATAAGAAATAATTAATAAAAAAATCCGCGCACCCCCCGCCTCAACCGGGAGTTGAACACACGAACTCTCTCGCAACCGTCCGCCACTCTAACCACTCCGCCATTGCCTTACTCTTTCGCCCATCGGCAAAGCTGCATTGTGAACCAATTCTGTTCCCATACAATGCAAATAAAAAGTTTAATAAAATGCTGTGTGTCTGACGCTAGATTTGAACTTCGGTATGCTTGCGTAAATTAGGTCTGCTTAATTATATATGTATGTTCAAAGTGAGTTTAATTCGTATCATATCTCACTTATTTATAGTCCGATTTTAATGAAATTTTCACATAACGCCCGTGGCAAGGTATTTGTCATGTAAGATATACAACTTTGGTTGTTGAGTTAATATTGTAGGTTTTAAGTAGTTATTTCTGATTTACAGAGGCGGGAAGGGGCGTGTCCAAATTTTAAAAAAACTTTGAGACACTGCAATATATACGTATGTTGTCACAAAATTTGATGACTCTAGCTCTTATAGTTTCTGAGATCCAGGTGTTCATACAGACAGACAGACAGACAGACAGACAGACGGACAGACAGACATAACTCAATCGACTTGGCTACTGATACTGATTCAGAATATATATAGTTTATGGGGTCGGAGATGCCTCCTTCTGCCTGTTACGCACATTTCCGTTCCGACAAACACAATAGACCATGAATTTTTTTAAAATCCATGGCCTAAAAAACAAAATGGGAATGAATAGCTTCCTCCGACATGCCGGAGTTTTATACTCTTGCAGGTTCTTATATCCTGCGATTGTTCCTATACTGGTGATATAAATACAAGAGTAGAGAATTGAATAGTATTGTTTCTGTTCAATACTAATGTCTCATTTTGATTGACACTATTAAGTTTAGTTAACATATTTCTAATATCAGAACTGGTCTTAATACGATTATTTCAGCCGATTTTTCCTATGACAGCTATATGATATAGTGGTCCTATTTTGAAGAAATTTGATGTGCATATTATATATATAAAATAAGTCCGATGAAGTAAATTTGATTTCCATATCTTGACTAATAATAGTAAGTTTCTAACGTTAGAGTGTAGAGTGTGAATGGTATCGTCCCTCATCAGTTTGCAGACTATATTACAGTCCCTTCACGGTATACATGTATGTTATAACAGAACCCCTTACTAGCCTTAGTATAGTATAGTCAGTACCCAGTTGAATATTATCCCCAACAAGATATATACACAGGTACAGTGTAGTTGAGTCCCTTACTAGTTATATTGTGTTGTGTAAAAAGTAATCGCTTGTTTCATTTGTGGTAAACTTGCCACACTACAAATTATAAACTATTGGCCTATTTATCAGTGTCTATCACAGTGCAAATTATAGTACATGAGGGCTATCCAATTAGGTTAAGTAGTATATAGCATAATCCCCAACTAGTCACATTATAATCCGGGGTTTGGATCTTTCAGATCTCGCAATCAGTTCGATTGGATTGATTTACACTCGCCCTTTGGGCCCTGCCGAATGTCATTCCCAGTGAGGTAAACATTTTTCAGATAACACATGGACTATATACAACATATATACTTATATGTGTGTGTGTGTGTGCACGACCAGGTATATATGGTCAATCGCTTTTATTTTCAGCCCACGTGAGCTAGCCGCTTATCGCTCTAATTGAAGCAGGTGCTGATTGCCGACTACAACAACTGAGTTCTCAGTGCGTCGGTTAGGGGCAATATTCCCCTCATATATGGAGCCAATATATACAACCATTATATATGATTGGCCATAACAACTTCCCCTGGGTGTGCCACCATCGTCGAATCAGCCTGGGGCTTATATCTCTTAAGTGTTCGCAGAACTCGATGCGACTGCAAAGCGGGCAAACAACTTGGGCCATATAAAGCCGATTCCGATTTAGATTCTCAGAAATAGTTAAATGTGATTCCTTTGCTATATCCCAAAATAAATACCACCATCTGTGTTGGTTTCCTTTTCGTTATTTGTTTTCTTTTTTCACTTTATTTTATTTTCATAATGCGTAGGGTAATTTATAATTTAAGGTTTCTTGTTGCTGCTGTTTTTTGTTGTATTTTTTACTGTTTCTGTGTTTGCTCTTGTTGTAGTTGTTGTTATCTGTCGCCTCATTGCACTAAAATCGGTTGCCATATTCTTCAGTATTATATATACATATGTATATATATATATATATATTTGTATATCTTTCGCCAGCTCCCTCTCTCTTGAGCCGTGCGCGTATTGCTGTCCCGCTCGAATACGAAACAATCAATCAATCAAAAAAAAAAATAAGTACACACAAAAAACATAAACAAAAGTGGCTTAAACATTGTTGTTGTTGTTTTTCTCTCGCTTACAATTAGTAATAAAAAGGGTTGCCACATCTCTCTCTCCCTCTCTGTCGATCTTCTCTCACTTCTTCTTTGTCCCTCTTCTTTATCAGGCAACTCTTTATGCAAAAATAGATGTACATATCATTACATATAGTTTAAGTCTATATATATCGTATATAGTATTATGTATAGGCGCATATATTGTATGTATATGTATATAAATATATTTTACAAAGTATTCTCCGTACTTCTGTCATTATTAAATATTACAATTCTTCTTTCTTTCCTTCACTCTCTTTCTCTCTCTTTCTCTCACCGGGGGGCGTAAAACACATCCAACTAAAGCAGAAAAGGCCAACCTTTATTTATAAAATAAGGTTAAGTTACTTTTGTAAAAAAAAAACATAATAATAATAGTATTATAATCATTAAAGGGGCGGGGGCGACTGTGGCGACATCTGGCGGCCGGCTCCGCTTTAAAAACATTCTTTTTTACGCGCTTAATTACAATAGCAAAAAATAATACAATAGGGGAAAGGGGGCGGGGCACGGTGGATAGCAAAAAAATATCTAAAAGAACGTTATAATAATTGTTGTTGCTGCTGCTGCTGTCGTTGTTGTTGTTGTTGTAGTTGGGGATCGGCGCAGCTGTTCCCCAAGTTAAAATTTAAATGTCGTTAATTAGAAATACATTTGTTTACGTATGTATATGTATTGTTTACATAATCCTTTAGTTGTTGTTGGTATTGTTGCAGTTGCAGTTGCATAACTCCGGCAGAGATCGATCCACCCATCTAGTTGTACAATGTATCCTCCTCCCCAGATCAATTGCTGTTGTTGTGATTGTTCTGGTCGACGCTGTCCATGTTGGGCACATAGTCCAGGGCCATCATGCAGGCAAAGACGGTCATTACCATCTTGGGCTTGACCTCGGTGATGTCCTCGGGCAAGGCGTAGACACGGGCGCCGATCTTACGGGCCATCGATATGGCATATTTGGCATTGGCCAGATTGTCCTGCGCAAGGAGTGAGAGAGAGAGAGAAAGATTAGCAAGAGAAGTGTAGAAGTGCATGGAGATGAAGACGGAACATACCTCCTGGGTGCCGCTGGTGCGCACCAGCTCGTAGTTGATGCTGCCCGCCTTGATCGAATCGATCAGATCGATAACGATCTTGCCATCGGCAATCGCGGGATCGTTGAAGTTGCGCAGCTGCGACTGTTTGCCGGCATCACTGAGGCGCGTGTTCACCCACTGCACAATCTCCTTCTCGATGATGGGGTTGCCCGTGTTGGCCAGACGCGACAATATCGACAGCGTGTAGGCGCGCATCAGCTGCCAGATGAGGGCTGTGGAAATAAGGAATAAAGAAACAAGGAGAATGAGTCACAATTGTGGCACAGAAACAGATTGTGTGTCTGCAGTCTGCATCTGAAGATAGACGCATTTTAACTAAGTGATAATTCACTGTACGTAGCCAACAAGCAGACGGAGATCCCTCCTAAAAGGCAGGCTGCTTTTTCTTTTGTCAAGAGGATTTTGTGAGCTCCTAAGGCTGTCGCATTCCTGGTCTGAAAAGCCAGTAGCTTTCGGGCAACCTATCAGCCCAGGTTTTCACCAGGGATGAGAAGGTAGACCACCCCCTACACCGTAAAAGAGTTAGGGTATGCAGACGACGCCGCCCTAGCTAATTCGTTGCCCTGGATACCAGAGAGTTGTTTCGCGAGTAAAGAGTCTGCAGACAATACCAACAATCCGCCAGCATATGCGAGCTAATTCTTTTTGGATGGAGTCACAACTTACCCAGCGTGAGCGTGGCATTGCCATCGTTCAGATCCTGACCGGCGATGCCAACCAGCGAGAATTTAAGCTGCTTGCCAAGGTCGACGGCATAGTTGCAGTTCTCCAGCTTCTCCATGAACTTGCGCAGCGGTGTGAAGCGTTTGTGCACACGGCTCCAGTTCACAATGCCAGGCTTGATGACATCGAACAGCTGGAAGATGACGAGGCCATCGGCCAGGTCAGAGTACAGCCAGTTCACATGCGGCGCCACGCCCATTGAGTTCATCCAGTTGCGGTAGGCTGTGAAAGGGATGAGGGAATTGTGGGTTAAGCTGAGGCCAACAGGGAATGAGGGGATGCGGGGATGCGGGGGGTGCCTGCTTGACTTACTCTTCTCCTCGCGCGTCTCCTCAATGGACTCGAGTCCCTCGATCTGCTCGGGCTTGTCCAGGCCGGGATGATTGTTGAACAGATTGGCCACAAAGGCCAAGTTCAGCTTGTAGACGCCGTTGACGACATCCTGTGGCGTCAGGAAGCTGCGGCAATTCAGCTTGGCCGCCTGCTGCAACATGATCTCGGCACGCTGCTGCAGATCCGATTCACGGAGTGCATCCAAATTGACATCGGCCTCGTTGCCGGCAATCTGCTTCAGCAGATGCGAATAGATCTCCGAGTCGACAATGTCCGACTGGAAGTTGGTGCAGCGACGCGAGATGCCCGCGCGTTCCAGATGATGATTGACCCAGCGCAGGAGGATTGCCTCCGGGGACATCTTCATCAGATCCTCGAGACGCTCGTTATCGAAGAGCAGTCCAGCAAGGCCGGGACAGCTGTCCAAAGTGATGTGACTGAAGAGACCGATGCGGATGATCTGCCACAGCAGACCGAGCACCAGATGCGGCTTCCCCTTGGTCAGGTCGTGGGCATCGATGTTGACAATGTTGCAGCCAATGGCCTGCGAGGAGACCAGGGCAAGCGTCAGGTTCTCGAACTCACGATAGACGGTCAGGTTCTTCTTGTTAATGGCGCGCTCATCGATGGTGTCGGGGCAGGAGTGGTTGATGATCTTGCACAGCAAGATGCCGTCCTTGATGGACTGATAGAGACGCTTGCCCTCGGCATCGATGGGCAGCAGGTGCTGCAGATCCTTGTCGTGTCCCAGATTCGAGTTAATCCAATCGGAGAAGGCCAACTGCTCCTCCAGGCGCACCGAATGTGTGGTGCCCTCCGACGATATGCTCGACATGCCGCCCAAGGTCTCGAGGTTCTCCTTCTTGGAGACGACCGTCTTGAATGTGCTCGCCACATCCTTGGACTTGAGGTCCAGGCACAGTGTCTCGAATTCCTCCAGGTTCAGTTTACCCTGATGCGCTGTGCGCTGTTTGCTCTTGAACTCGTCGATCATCTCGCGCACCTGGTAGCCAGCCAACTTGAAGCCCACCTGGTTGAGGGCATCCTTCAGCTCGTGCAGATCGATGAAGCCATCCTTGTTGGCGTCCAACTGCAGATAGAGAAAGCGTGCGAGAAAAGGTCAGTGAGACAGTTGAGCAATTGTGTTGAATTAATTAATGACTAATCCGATTTACTCATCGATCGCCGCCGACGTCGACGTTGCCGCTGACTCATCGATCGGATTCACCTTCGCATTTACATTAAAAACTATTTTCGACATTCCAGTGCCTCCCCTATCACCTTAACCCCCTCTTGTGGCAGTCGTTTGATCAGTTCGCTTGGCATTCGTTTTTGATGTGAAGCACTTTGCCTGCTCACCTGCATAAGCAAAAGTTCTGACAGTCCCAACATGCCCCTACCGAGCAACCACCCCTACTCCCTCCCTCTCTATTTGCTCTTCATGTCTTCTAGCATTCTGCTTATCAGCTACGCTCTCTGCTGATTAATTAGCTATCGCCATCTCGCTCGCACTGCAATTAGATCACAGGTAACATTTTTGCCAAGGTTCCCCTGCCTCGGGGCTTGCAATTGATCATCGTCAAGTCAACTGACGTAACAGATATCTTTAGTTTGGCTGTAAACAACAGAGAAACACTCTCGATAACGACACTCTTGCTATCGTTATCGCCATCGAAGTTCCCTCGATCATCCAGCCAGCCAATAAACTGTAAACTGTTTAATGTGCAGTGTTTAACAACGTTTTACGATGCGATTTACAACGCTAATTATCATTGCTGGAGTCGTTATTCGTATTTGTTATTCGCGTTAAGATAGAAGCAGACGTAAATATTTGGGGACTGTAAAACATATATGTATGTATATTGCTTATATGGCAAAGATTGGCAACTGTGAGACATTTTAATATAATAAAATAATAAATATTTTATAAATATATATGTATATATGTATATATATTATTACAATAATACAATATAATGTAATATAATATAATATCGTATTATATAACAAAACTCAGGTATATTTCATATAAAGTGGAAAGATCATCTTCAAAAATCATACAGATCTTTACTTGACAGCCCTGCCAGCTACTCCTCTCAAAAAAGAATAGACTGGCATGGAAATAAAAACGGAAAACGACAAAAAACAGGACAGGCTTCTGATGATTGATTGATGAAAAATGGCTACTAATTCGCAAATTTGTACATTTATATAATTTTCCATGCTCTATAGATAATGTTTTAATGGTTCTTTATAAGTTGTTAATAGTCTACATCGAATAATGACATTATTAAGCAATATTTCTGAAATTTTTTTCTTTGGACATGTTCCTTTTAATAATTGAAAATCAAATCGAAAAAAAGAACAAAGATTTGTATGCAAGTCATGTGCTTTTATCTAAATACCTTAAATTTGAGCAATAAAAACTGGACAGATTTCCGGATGTTGATTTCGAAATTTTTTCAGGCTAGACGAACAAATATAAAGACAAAAAAAGATCTGTCCGGAATAATGCTAACCTGGCAGCACTGGTACTTGGAATGTAACCAACTCTTCAATATGAACCATCATCAATAAAATTTTCCCATTAATCACTTTAGTTTAAGTTATTAGAATAGTTACAGCAGGATATAAGGATGATATTTATACCCTTTTTTAGATATCAACTTCCTTATATATTTTACTTCCTTATATTCGTATACTTCTAGAATAGTTTGTGCTTTGTACTTAGACAATAACTTGGAATCATACACAATCGATACTTGTGTTGATATCTAAGATATTTGGAGGATTAGGAGAAGTTCCTCTTGAATTTGGTGTTGCATAAAAGCATTTCGACATATCGCAATGTTTGCGCACTTCTCGCTGCCCTTAACACACACACAATATTACTGGGTAAATATTGAAATTTAACAAGATTTCTCTATGGAAAGCTTGCTGATGAGCGACAGTTTGGCAAGCCAAACCCAGCCCAGACTCGAGAGAGGGGGTAGCATGGAATATAACCGTTGTCAGGTAAGGTCCAAGTTCGTTCCGTTCCGTGTGGGTTTTCGGTGTGAAATTCCCAACATGACGAGACCGTATAGTATATATAGAATATATACTATACGGCATACAGTATACAGTATCTATATATGCACACGCATACTTGGCACTGGCATAATGTGTGTGGAATGTGTGTGCCGCGGGTCTCTCGATGATGTTGCCTGTTTGGCTTGCCTGCGTAGCCCGATAAGATAATGTTGTTCGTGGCAAAACGGCAACAAATCGAAAATAGCAAAGCAGTCGACGTTGTATATGGTAATGATTGCTATGGACGGAGACGGAGAAGGTGGAGTATGACTAGGTAAGGGGGCAGCTAACGTGTAGACGGTCATCGTTTTGGACGGTTGTGGTTCTACTGATAGATTAGCCAAATAAATGCTGACATATAGCGGAAGTTACAAAATGTTGGGGTTTTTTTATTGAGTGCGAAATTCACGTGTGCACTTTATCGTTGGGGTTTACTGTAACGCGTTGTCTGTGCATGTCTGTGTTATCGATTAAAAACCATAAAGTGTGCCGACAAGGGGCAACAACAACAGCAGGAATGGGAGCTACAACAAGGGCAAAAACTTTTCAGATTACATGAGTCGTGGGTCGAGTGAGTAATGCAAAAGAGAGAGGACAATACATATATCGACCTATATCGTATATCGATAGGTTTAAACGATCAATTCACTTTACGTACATCGGGCAGCATCTCCTCCAGATTTAGCCTGAACTCCTCGATGGTCTGATGCTGTTCGACGTTGAGAATGTCAGCCATTTTCGATAGATTTTTGTGTGTTTGTTTGAAGTGGGGTGGGGGGTTGATTATTTATCGATTATTGATCGCACTGTGTAAACACTGTGTGGGGTGAGAGTGATTGCTTTCTCGCTTCACGCCTTGCTGCTGAGCAGAATAAATAAAAACAAAACGAAACAAAAAAATTATGCTTAAATTAAGTAAATCGATTTGGGGGCACAACAAGAACGCGGCACACACTGCACAGACTCGCACACTCGCACTCGCACGAACACGATCGAAGGAAGGAGGAAACACGATCAAGCACGAGTAGCAAAATCACCGTTAGATGCGAGTTTTCTTCAAGAGAAAGAGAGCGCGAGCGCGAGAGAGATGCGGGAGAATGAGAGCGAAAGAGCGCGCGAGTATGCGAGCGCAAGGATTGTGGAAGTGTGGCCGAGAGGGGGCTGGGGGGTCGATGTTACTCTGCGTTCGTCGGGATTTCTTCGTCGATGTTGGCGCCGCGGGACGATCTGAACTACTATTGAGTGCTTGAAGCAGTGCGCACTATTTATGCCTTTTCTTTTATCACAGCCAACCCATTAATGCTCACCCTCTCCCACTCCCGCATGCAGTGCGTTCTCTCTCTCTCTCTTCCTCTCTCTTTCTCTCTCTCTCTCTCTCTGTCTCTCTCTGGCAATCGAAGTATTGATAAGGCACTTGTGAAGTGAGAGAGAATTACTCGATTGGAGCCTAAAACATATTTTAAAGAGCAACTGTTTTTACTGCTTTCTGTTTTCGGTCTTCCTCTTTGTACTCCTCCTCCTCCTCCTTCTCCACCTACCCTTGCTAGCTGCCTTCTGCTTTACACACTGAATCATTTCATTTACTAATGCCAACTTAGTCATTCCAATTTAGCCCATTCTCATTTCCAATTTCCATTTCAATTTCAATTGATTTCAATTCAAAGAGAGAGAGAGAGAGAGAGAGAGAGAGAGAGAGAGAGAGAGAGAGAGAAAAGAGAGCAGCGCACACGACTTTGAGATATCCATTACCAACGTCATTCCTTCATTGTTGACGTCATTCATGCAGCGCAGTAATGAGAGTTCGTTCTTGTTTTTGCTGTAACTCGCCCGTTGATAAGCCGATTTCGATTCATTTTTCTGAATCGAATGGCAACCTTTCCGTTAAATTTCCCAGCTACAGCCTAATATACCCCGTTCAGTTTGGCAGTCATTGTGCATGATAACGAATGAGAACAAGTCATATGAGTCTCGGCAATTGGGTCCTATAGGCAGGTATGTAAATACACACGCACACATGATAGCTGCTTGGGTATTTTGGTCATTCGTTGCGATAAGACACCCTACGATCGTCTCCAACACGAGTTACTTTTCTATTCGTGGTGGGGGAAAGGGGGAAGCAATCCACCAAGCATGACGAGGAAGGCAGAGAGGGAACGACACGTTCGCAAAGTACATCAAATTGAAAGCGCCAGTGCCGGCAATATCGTCGATTGGGAACATCAGATTACGCACGATAATCGTAGAACAGGTGACAGAGTTGTCACCTGCCACGGCATGGCCAAAGATTTTTTCAAGGGGCCACAACAGGGTTGCCAATCCATTGCAGTACAATTACTCTGATCTTACAGGGTAGAGTTACTCTTAATATGGTTACATACAACTTTTCTCGACTAGTTCATTATTCGAAGGGGCGACAACTCTACAACGTCAAGTGCCAGGAACCTTTTAGCAAAAATGCTTAGCGATCAAAATTTTACTGAATATCAAACAAACTTGCGTAAGTAAACGTATATAGTGTACATACATACATACATACATATGTATATCATGTGTAAACGACGTCTGAGAGAGCGTAACAGTAAGGAAGAGAGAGCGGGTGAGAGAGAGGGAGTGAGAGAGAGAGAGAGAGAGCGGGCAACATGTCATTTAAACGTAATTGGGTTTTTAATAGCCATTGTATCAGCCAGAGGAATTATGTGTATGTGCCAATTGCTTTTCGCCAAGTGATGTCTTGTTAAACATAAATTTAATACCGCTTTGGCCGCAGATAAGGAAGTTACCCCCGATAACCGAAGTGAGCCAAGTGTATTGCACAAGCTCATTGCGAGAGGACAGAGTGTTATAACCGAATTTACTGCCATTTTCGACATTCCTGACACTTCTCCTCTCTCTCTCTCTCTCTCTCTCTCTCTATCTGCCTTATGTCCAGTTGAGTCCACTTCGGGGTCAATTAGTCATCGTCTTTGATCGGTGATCGTTGATAGTTTGTACAAAGAATGCTCATTGTTTGTGGCAAGGTCTTCTCTCTATCTCCCCCTCCTTCTCCACTTTCGCCTCGAGACAGCTGTACAAACTGCCTCCTCTTGCACAATATATGGAATGCATTCACTTTTATTTATTTATCGAATTCATTTCATCTCTTGTTGTGATTCCATTGTTCCCCCAAGATGATTTCCAGCTGACAGATTCCAATTTATGTTTGACTCACACCTGTATTTGTTCAGCTTTAAGTAGCTGCAACTATCGGCACTGCTATCGATAGGTTGCTATCATTAAGCATTGCAACTTCTCTTATTATGCATGATAGCATCGCTCTGACTCATTAGAGGCGCATTACAAGTGTATTTACATTACACAAAGCGATTACAAGCTGCGTTCATATACAGGATACAGTACACTGTATACCATGTACTGTATAGTATATACCCCCCACAGCCGACTCGATTACTATCAAGTTCAAGTTCGTCTCTTGGCCTTTCCATTGGCATTGTGACGACTATTCTCTCTGCTCGTGTTCAGTGTTAATCCAAAGAAAAGAAAAGAAGAGAAGAGAAGAAACACACGCAGTGAAAAAGGTCAAAAAACAAACGGCACAACACACACAAACCGTAATTATGATTATGATTATCAGAAAAGAGACCGCGAAAGTTTCGTTAATGAACTTTGTTGTCATTGTCATTTCAAAGGCAATTTACAGCAAATGAAGTTCATTAGCAGCGACGAACCCGGCAGATGCTAAACGGTCTTTAGTTTGTTTGTTTCTTTGTGCCTTTCCTTTCCTTTCCTTTTGTCTCTCTCTTTTCTCTTCTTTTTCTTACCTTTCCAAGCGACCCGTTTCCGATTTGAGTTGGACGCTAAATTTGAACCGAGTAGAACAATACTGTCTTTCAAGTCTTGCGAATGCAAGTCGATAAGTGAATATTACTCTCAACTATCGATAAACAATGCAGTGTAGATTATTACTACTATTTATTGATATAAATCTCTAACACTTCAAGTATTACTTCTTATAAATTAAGTGTTAATGACTCCCTATACTACCTGTGCTTGTACAATTTTACTTTTCTTAAATTTACTAGTTAGAATAAACTATCGATAGCTATACTTGTGTTGAAAATGACATACTATCGATATTAACTATCGAAATGTATTATATCGCTTTAAACAGTTAGAATATGTCCCCACACAACTACATAACTTCACTGTAGAGCAGTAAAACCATCAATAATTGCCACCATCGAGAGTTTCCGATGTTTAGTCCATCGATAGCATCTATATTACCCTTGCTTATTGTTAACTTTCCTTTAACCTAACCTTTAACTTTCCCAGATTTTTAAACTTGCGACAAAATAGTGAAGGTGCTCGCGAGATTATCGCTATCGATAGATACGCGATAGATGCCTATCGACGACACTTCTACCTTACATCCTTGAATTCATTGAGTAATGGGATGATTTACAATGATTTAGTAAGAGATATTAAACATTTCAACAGCTTACTTATATCGAAAGTGTGTTGATCTCTACTAATATCTCGAAACAAACTTAATAAACTTAACTGAAAAACGGCCAAAACGACAGCACCGACTTCTAACTTCTGCGAGCTCGGGCTGGGGCTGGGGCTGTGGCTGACATAAGCGGGCCGAATGTCATCAAAAAATAACCTGAACAACAACAACAAGAACAAGAGCAAATACGAAGTATGCCCTCAGCACGAGAGTGGAATCAAGTAAACGTTATGTGTTCATTGTTATGGTTTGTTATGCTCTCGTTGGTGTTGCTTTTCGCTTTCGTTGAACCGGTTTGGCATGGCCTGGAACCAGTTCACTAGTCAAATTCAATTCCAATCCCAATTACTCATGCCAGGCACGAACCTTTGTTTTGTTTGAAAGTGGAACTGGAAGTGGCGCATTTGCATTTGTCCCAAAACACTGAATGCAAAACCAACGGTGCTTCGGACCCACTGACTAGGCGAAGTCGCAGCCGGAGACTCAGCTATACCTATGGCCAGATAAAAGCCGAAGCCGGAGCTGTAGCTGTAGATATATGTAACTGCAGCTAGAGCACGACCTCGACAACAAAGGCGGCATTACATCAACGCGGCCCGCTTGACGTTTCGCTGATTGAATCGACGAAGTCGAGAGTCTAACAACATGCGAAAACATGTTAATCAACACACGACTCACACACACCCACACCCTCCTGCTCCCCTCCATTCCGTCCCTCCTTGATGTGAACAGTTATGTAGATGTATCTATGCATGGAAGACTCCTCAATGAGACTCCCCCCTCCCTCCCCAAGACACGCTGAGTCGAGTGCTTGGCACATAACATAAAACCCACCGATCGTAAATAGTCAAAGGAAATCAATTGAACAAAAATTAATAATGAGCTAGCCCAGTGTGTGTGTGTGCACGTATGTGCCGTGTTATTTACATTTCATGTTGTGGGTGAGGAAGAGAGAGAAACAGTAGATGAGAGAGTTGAGACGGAGTTGACAGGCGACAAACGCAATCAAAAGGGTTAAAGAAGTATTCTGAATGTAATTTTATTGATTATTAATAGAATAGAAGTGAATTATAACTTTGTGTACATATTGTACCTATATATTCTTGATCACAGTCAATAGCCGAGTCGATAGGCAAACTTATTAAACTAGATCTAAGAGACTGTAAGGGGTAGACTAGCAAATTTGTAAAGAATATATCTCATTATGCATATCTTATCTTAGACGCATATCAGGTTCGTTCTTAAACCTGACCACGCCCCATTACACCCCGTAAATCGATGCAAATTGAATTGCAAGCGTAATTTTAAGGTCGTCTAAAAACGATTTGGTTGGGATCGGATAAGAAACATATGAGCAGGTTAGCCTTTTTCTGCCCTTTTTTTCTTCGTCACTAAATCACTAAATCTTACTTTTCAAAAATTTGTCTTGTTCTCATTTTGTGCTTCTTGGACCAGGAATATGCGTAAGAGGCAGAAGGGAGCATTGAGATAAAGTGTACATATTCTGAATCAGCATCGAATAAGTCATGTCTGTCTGTCCGTTTGTCTGTCTGTCAGTATAAGCGCCTGTAATTTAGTAAAGTTAACTTCAGAGCTGCAATACAGCTGCAATATAAACTTAACTACCACTACTGAACGTCTTGTAATCGGCAGTGAATAACTAAGCTTTTAAATATTTTAAACGATTCCCTTAGTATCTGCCAGATCACATTCAAATCAGTATGATACACTTTTTAACCTGAGTTTAGTTTTTTACCAGTTCCAATGCGAATCTAGACATACCTGATAGATCATGTATTAAGAGTATAGAAATACTAACAATGTATCTATTTGATTTATGTAACTGTGGAACATGCAGTCTTTACTTGGGTAATATGATCTCATGTTCAAAATGTTTGAAATCTGTGCAATATTTAAGTATTCACACTCCTTACATAAGGAAACACGTATACCATACTTATTTATATTCCAAGGGAATTTCGAAAAATTGTTTGATACCATTAAAGTCTTTTACTGCACAGACATAAAGCACACATGCAACTGTTTATTTGTATCCCTCCCCAAGGCGAATCGGAATGAGCCTTATCAAGTCAATGCACGCTCTGTGCAAAGCATTTCCAGTTTATTTTTATATCGGCATATTCCCAAACAATTTAATCGCATTTTGTTTATTTTTCGCAAATATTTTAATTAATTTCGGCGCTCGATTCAAGTAAACAACAACACGGGAACAATGTTAGCTGTAAACAAATATTGTAAGTCACATTTGAATAATCAATTCGACAAGTTTGTCACCTGGACATGCCTGCCAGGCCGGCAATGTCAGAGTTGTTATGTCTTGTCATCCTCAACAAGGCGTTGTTATCGACATTGCTGTTGTCGCTGTTGTTGTTGTTGTTCTTGTTGTTATCGTGCGCGTCTCAATTGAAATTTGTAACACGTACAACAAATTTGACTTTGCGCATTGAGCGCGGCTCGACTCAGCAACACGACGCTCGCATGTAATAAATTTTTATGTAGAAATTGGCAATGTGACCAACACAAGACACAGACACCCACACATACACACACAGATAGACAGACATACAAGTACATGGAGCATACTTGCAGAGCTTAGTGAATTGTATAATCAGCAGTGAGTGACACATATCCGCCGCATAGACAAAAAAGACCAGCGAGGAGAGGGGGTCAGTGGCCAATGGCTACTTGCCACTTCCCACACACACACACACACACACACACACACGCACACATACTTGTTCTTGTGGGGTTTGTTCAAGGCGTGGTCGGGTCAGACTGATTGCAATTTCATGTGAAACATAATATAAACATTAGTCATAAGGATAAATAATACGCAACTTCAAGAGTGAAGGGAGATTAGAGGAGAGGGAGAGGGAGGAGGAGGCGAGGTTACGTGCATGACTCAGCGAAAGTGTCTAGCAGAGGCAAAGCCAAGGCGATAACACACCTTGCAAACTCGCAGCGCAGGCTAATTAGCATGACAAATGAACAGTTACCCTGCTTGCCGGCCTGCCTGCGTCTGGGGGTTGCCACCCCGTGCAAATATTGGTAACGAGGCAATAAATCGTTTGCCCTGTCTCTGTCTCGTGCATGTCCAAATATGCACTCACTCAGACACAGACACACACACACACACAAATGCATACGTGTGCTTGTTATCGCTGCCATAAAGTAACGGGGCAATCCGACAAAGAGTTCAAGAAACTCTGCACGCAAAGTCGCGGACAGAAATCGAAGAAAGCGTCAAAAACACTTTTGCATAAGGACAAACGACAAGTGGCAACGCCAAAAAGAGAAGACACTAAAACAAGTACGAAAGAAAGCGACAAGCGACAATGCACGCTCGACTCTAGCATACCCTGTAGTGCACTTGAAGGGATAACAGATGTAAAGAGAGAGAGGAATGCATAATCATCTTGACTAGCTATACACACCAGTCAAGCATTAATATACTAGTTCAATATACCTGATATATATGTATATACAAATATACATATACTACTGATATTTATAGGGTATACCGAAAATGCTGACAACCCAGCAGCGACTTGCAGCACGACGAACGCGATGAACGCATTAAAAATCACTTTCGCTGCATTTATGCACAGTGGTATAAAAAGACAAAAAAGCAGATATATGCAGATATGTATATATACATGTGTGTGTGTGTATGCATGATTATACAGATACGTATGCATAAGCTCGATTAGTTTATTGAGTGATTAATCATCTGCTTTATATGTGCATTTCCATTTGAATTTGCATTTGCTGCATTTCATGATTTGTACAAATTTTATCACGTATTCACATAAATTCGCGTCTCTTTCTCTTTCCCTCTCTTTTTACTGTGTGTGTGTGTGTTTGAGTTTGTATGCATACTTATGTTGATTGTCTTCACTGCCTTCCTCCTCTCCCTCTCTCTCTTTCCCGCTCCTTTGGCTGCAGTTGCATTCCGATTGCACTGATGTCATATTTCGTTCTGCTGTTATCTACTTAGAACACTCACACACACACACTTGCACAACGAGCTGCTTGGCACACATTTTCAATGGCTTGCGCACCACTGTGATGCACGACTTTTGAGTGACACTGTTAAGTATTTGGCATGTGCATTAATGTTAACGCGGCACGTCGCAGGGCATCGCAGATGGGCTTTGTCTAAAATGCAAAGTATGTTTAAGTGCGCGCATAAGTAGCGCACTCTCCCTCCCTCTCTCCAACTCCCACTCTCCCCCTCTCTTGCACACTTTAAGTGCACTTGATAAAAAGCCAAGCAACAGAAACAGCAACAACAACAACAAACGACGCTCTTTCCTCATGTGAATGGGCACAGCAACAACAAAGAATAAGAAAGGGAAAAAACAATAACAACACCAACAGCAGACCTAATAAACGCAGTACCCAATGAATTATGTGCCTGCCCTCGCTCGACTCTCAAGAAGACATGCAAGAGAGCTGATAAACCATAAAAATACGTACTTAAACCCGCAGATACATATGTATACACTATGTACACACACTTGAAAATGCAAGACTTTGTGGCAATTAACACTAACACTCCCACGCGCAGCTCGCACTGTCCAAAAGACAAAAGATAAACAAAAGTAATGCTCTGTTCCAGTATGGCAACTCTGTTGCTGATTGACATAACAACAACAGCAACAGCAGTAATAACAGCGCAGCCTCAACTTAAATGCGGAACAAGATCTTGCTCTCTGTCTCTCTCGTTCGCCCCCTCTCCTGCATCCCACTTTGCTGCGCGCATTAGTCATCCCCAAGCCTCAAGGCATGCTTATGCTTGCTGATTAATAAAATCCACAAAAACAACTACAACAATAACAAAATCCACTTTCGAGTGTCAATCAGTGCCAGAGTTCCCCGTACCGCACCGCCCACACATCCACCCGACGTCCACATTCTGTTTGCACTCATTGTAATGGTATTTTTTGTTGTTGCTGCTGCTGCTGCTATCTCTCTTTGCTCTTTCTCTTTGTCTCTTGCGGTTATCCTTTTCATCGTTTCGTTTGCCACGCATTTTCATAACGTACGAGAGCGCGCGCGCGCCTGTGTTAACAATACCGCATTGTGTTTTGATTAACACTACGCGAGTGCGCTCCCGTTGCCTCGCCACCCCCACTGCTGTCGCACTGTTACCCGCTCACTCGTCACTGTTAACAGCGCAAATTGCATTGCGCAAATGACGACGCGTGGGCGTACGGAGATGTACAGACGCAGGCAGCAATTACAGTTGGCAATTCACAATAGCAACACCTGAAAACTATTAGATGCTGTTGCGTCTGTGTTTGTGTGTGTGTGTGAGCAGAAATTAAAACAAATGCTAAACGAAAATTGTTGCTGCCCCTTGAACCGGACAACGGGGCTAAACGTTGACGTCGACGCTGGCTTTGGCGTCGGCGTTGGCATCGCTGATGATGTGCTGCTGCTGCTCTTCGACTTTGGCTTGCTGCTGCTGAGTCGTAGTTTTTCACGCTCTCCATCTTATTTCTATGTCTGTGACTGTGTGTGTGTGTGTGTTTTTATTTTAAGCAGAAACTGGTTTTTGTTCGCCTTCTTTGCTGTGTCTCTTAACGTGCCGTTGTGTTGTTGTCATACTATGAAAATACCCACACACACACACAGTCATGCATAAGCCTCTTTCTGTGGGAAGGCATGTGTGTGTGTGTATATGTATTATTCAAATTGTATTTTCGCGAAATTCATATGAAATTCCGAGTAAAGTGAAAGAAGCGTGCTTAGTTTATTTTGATTAGTCATGTCTGCGTGTGTGTGTGTGTGAGAGAGAGCGCAAAAGGGAAGGGGGTTGAGTAGACACAGACATTGAACTTGTGCGTTAGCAGCGACGTTGACTGAGCTGCTGCTGCTGAGGCAATGCGCATGCGCTGCTGCTGTGATTTTGCAGCAAGACTGTTTGGCGTGGCCACCACCCAAGGGAACTTGTTTTCCCCCATGCACTGTGCTCCCCACACACACGCACTTGCATACACTGACACACACACACACTCACACACAGGGAGATATGCATTTGAGCACACAGACACTCACACATACTGTATGCTGGCTGGAGCATTACCGTTAGCTCTTGTTGTTGATGATATCGCTCTCTTCATGGGGGGTTGTTGAAGGCCATTGTCGTCGTCGCAGTCGCCGTCGTCGTCGCCGTCGCTGCTGACGACGACGCCCACATGCACCGGTTAACGGCATCTCAGAAGAGCGCTCTTCTTCTCTATGTGAGTCATGCAATTGGCGTTTTATTTCTAATAAGAACAGTCTCCCCCCCACCCAACCCCTTCCCAACTAAGTTGCACTTATCGATTTTACATGTGAAACAAGTGCTTAATTATATTAAAATTGTTAATATTAAATGACGTTTGCATTCTACTTTACACTCACCTCCGTGAATTTCTCTTTTATCTCGGTCTTTTCATCAATGGACAAAGTTTTTGTAAATTTATTTAGCGTTGCCATTTTGTTGTTGTTGTTCTCTGTAGATGCCGATGATGCTGCTGCTGCCGCTGAAGCTGCTCTTGGGTCTCTGTCTGTCTATGTGTGTGTGTGTGTGCTCTTTCTTGTTCTTGCAGCTCTTCTTTTTAATTTTAAATATTGGTTATTATTTAAATCAATTAAAAGTTAATTTCACTTTATCGCCACAATCGATGTAGATGTCGATGTCGCTTTGCCGCTCTCTTATTGTTTTTGTTGTGCAAAAACTGCGCTGCGCTGCGAGGCGTCGGGTCTGGACTGATGTCTCTGTATGAGTGCGAGTGTAAGTGCGTGTGTGTTGGTGGTGGGTTTGTTTGCTTGCCGGGAAGATGGACTTCGGGGAAGGCGTCGACGTCGGCGTCGGCGGCGGCGGTGACACTTTCTTCTTTTGGGTGGCGTTGGCGGAGGCGGCAACTTTTATTTATGACTCTGTTATTGTTGTTAATTCTTTTACACGCTACTGCGCTGAATAATTGCTATTTTGCTATTGCTATTTCTATTTGCTATTTGCTACTTAGCTACTTTGATATTGCTTGGTTTCTCCGTTTTCTCTCACTCTGTTTTGTTTCTCTGTTTTGGCACACGAAGCACGACGTTTTTTCTTTTTGCACTTAACAAAATATGAACCCTAATAAAAATCTGGTCTCACTCTCCCACTCGTATTTACACTGTTGTCGCTGTTGTAAGCCCAGCTTATTTCCTTTTGTTGTTATGTGGCGTAGGCGGTTTTGCCGGCTTGTCTGTGCATTCACTTTGTTATTTGTTAATCAATAACAATAACTGGACAACAACTTCAAAATTGCTAGCGGGGCAGACGAACCATGCGCAAGAAAGTCTGAATTAAAACTGATGAAGCAAGAAACAGTGTGACCACTAGTGAAGCTGTTAGCTAACAGAAAATACCAAAGAGTAACATTGTAAACTTATGTGCAAAAATACCATACGGACGCTGTAATGATAACGTTATGTAAATGTAAAATTTTAATATTTAAAATGATTATTTATTTATTCATTTACTTTTTTTTTTACTTGAGTACAATTTATTTGAATTCTTGTATTACAATTCCTTTGAAATAATCTCAGGGAATCAGAAAAGGTTTTAGCAACAAAGGTCAGACAACTGTGCCGCAGTCCAATTGAAAGTGGACATTTGGCACTAATCAAAAATAACAGAACATTTGGCGCTAAACAAAACTAACAGAATTATGTAAACGCAATTTTGAGCCGCGTTAAGTTAGCTGCAAGCGCCCAGTAAAGCCTATTAGGAGTAGAGTTAGGCATGGACCAAGTTTTCATCGTGTCATATCGTGACTCGACGGGCGCACGCGTGTGCGTGTGCAAAATTAAGATTGTGTCCATGGGCTTGCGTGTTCGTGTTTCGAAATTCAGCACGAAATAACACGAACACATATAGCACGTATATAATATTGAGTATACCAGCAAGTTCATATACTAGTCATCGAGTATTTTTAGCATCTGGGCAAATCCTTAATGACCGTTGGACTAGAATGTCAAGTTCTTATCTTGACAAATTGTTATTTTTATATAAATATATGTAATTTTTATATATAAATTTAATGTTAACTTTTTTAATTTTAAGTTATTTTTAAAGAAATATCATGGCAATCCAAAAAAAAAAATACGTATAAAATATCTTGTTGTGTTGTGTTTGGAAAATGTTTGAGCGTGCGTGTTCGTGCGTGTTAAAAATTTAATTTTCGTGTCGTGCTGGGTCGTGCCGAAAAATTACAGTCCATGCCCATCTCTAATTTAGGAGTTGTCGCAAAGTAGCGAAAAGACAAAAAAGATTTGTTGGCAACCCTATGCTGGCGCAAATAAAAATATTGTGGCGTAGCTGTTTATTTATGTGTTTTATGTTATAATAAAATGCACATTAAGCAGGTTGGTTATCAATTATCCCTAACCCGTGTTGCCGTCGCCTCATTATCCTGCTTTTCCAGATTATAATACAAGGCTTTAAAAGTTACAAGGACCAGACGGTGGTGGAACCATTCGACAAGCGTCATAACGTTGTGGTTGGACGCAATGGTTCGGGCAAAAGTAATTTCTTTTACGGTAAGTTTGTTTGCAAACAGATACAGCTTGAGCTGAGGTTGCTAATCGGGCGTCTGTATGTACAGCTATACAATTTGTGCTGAGCGATGAGTTCACCCACCTCCGACCCGAGCAGAGGCAGGCGCTGCTGCACGAGGGAACTGGCGCGCGAGTCATCTCAGCCTATGTGGAGATTATATTCGACAATTCGGACAACCGAGTGCCGGTAAGAGAGAGAGAGAGAGGGATAATTCCTTGAATAGGAAGAACTTTTCAATTGACTTTCCTCCCTGCAGATTGACAAGGAGGAGATTTACTTGAGGCGCGTCATTGGAGCCAAGAAGGATCAGTATTTTCTAAACAAAAAAGGTAGTGCCCCGCAATGAGGTGGTCAATCTGCTGGAGTCGGCGGGCTTTTCCAGCTCCAATCCCTACTACATTGTCAAGCAGGGCAAGATCAATCAGATGGCAACTGCAGCTGACTCGTATCGTCTGAAACTGCTGCGCGAGGTTGCCGGCACGCGTGTCTATGATGAGCGCAAGGAGGAGTCATTGAACCTGCTGCGCGAAACAGACGGCAAGGTGGAGAAGATCAGCGAGTATCTGAAGACCATCGAGGATCGCCTGCAGACCCTTGAGGAGGAGAAGGAGGAGCTAAAAGAGTATCAGAAGTGGGACAAGACGCGGAGAACCCTCGAGTACATTCGCTACGAGACCGAGCTAAAGGATACGCGGCGTGCGCTTGAGGAGCTGCTCTTGCAACGCAAATCCTCCTCCGACAAGAAGAAGAACTACAACATTGAGATTCAAAAAGCACAGGAGAAGATCAAGGAGGTGCAAAAGAATCTTAAAGAGGCCAAGAAGAAGGTGCAGAGCACTAAGGAGGAGCGCTCAGTGCTGATGACCGAGCAGCAGCAGCTGCTGCGCGAGAAGACCAAGCTGGATCTGACCATTGTCGATCTGAATGACGAGGTGCAGGGCGACAACAAGTCCAAGGAGCGTGCCGACCAGGAGCTCAAGAATCTCAAAGTAACCATAGCAGAGCGTGAGAACGAGCTGGACGAAGTGAAGCCCAAGTACGAGTCGATGAAGCGCAAGGAGGAGGACTGCTCTCGCGAATTGCAGCTGAAGGAGCAGAAGCGCAAGGAGCTCTATGCGAAGCAGGGACGCGGCTCGCAGTTCTCGTCGCGCGAGGATCGCGACAAGTGGATACACAACGAGCTGAAGTCGATAGTCAAGCAGACCAAGGACAAAATCAACCATCACGCCAAGCTCGTGGAGGATCTGAAGAAGGACGCCACCTCCGAGAAAGATCTGGGCACCAAGATCGAGGAGCACTCGTCGGAGCTCGAGCAGCTGCGTCTGCAGATCGACGAGCACAACAAGAAGTACTACGAGCTGAAGAAGACCAAGGATCAGCATCAGTCCATGCGCAACGAACTGTGGCGCAAGGAGACCCAGATGACTCAGCAGCTGCAGACCCAAAAGGAGGAACTCTCTCGTGCTGATCAGGCACTGCGCAGCATGGCAGGCAAACCCATCCTAAATGGCTGCGACTCAGTGCGCAAAGTCCTCGACAGCTTCGAGGAGCGGGGCGGGCAATCGGCGGCCATTGCCAGAGCCTACTACGGTCCGGTAATCGAGAACTTCAGCTGCGACAAGACCATCTACACTGCTGTCGAGGTGACGGCAGCGAATCGTCTGTTCCATCACATCGTGGAGTCCGAGTACGAAGGCACACAGATCCTCAAGGAGATGAACAAGCTGAAGCTGCCCGGCGAGGTGACCTTCATGCCCCTCAACCGGTTGCAAGTGAAGATACACGACTATCCCGATGATCCCGACTCGATACCGATGATATCCAAGCTCAAGTACGACGAGCAACATGACAAGGCACTGCGCTACATCTTCGGCAAGACACTGATCTGTCGCAACCTGGAGCGTGCCACAGAGCTGGCCAAGAGCACGGGACTGGACTGTGTCACCCTCGATGGGGATCAGGTGTCCTCGAAGGGTTCCCTCACAGGTGGCTACTTCAACACATCGCGATCGCGCCTGGAGATGCAGAAGAAGCGCACCGAGTACAGTCAGCAGATCAGCGAGTTCGAGAAGAAGCTGAGCAAGCTGCGCAACGAGCTCAAGTCAACGGAGAACAACATCAATTCGATTGTCTCCGAGATGCAGAAGACGGAGACGAAGCAGGGCAAATCGAAGGACGTGTTCGAGAAGGTGCAGGGCGAGATTCGGCTGATGAAGGAGGAGCTGGTGCGCATCGAGAAGTATCGTGCGCCCAAGGAGCGCTCGCTGGCCCAGTGCAAGGCTTCCCTGGAGGCCATGAACAGCACCAAGTCCAGCCTGGAGGCGGAACTCAAGCAGGAGCTCATGTCGACGCTGTCTGTGCAGGATCAGCGTGAGATCGACCAGCTCAACGATGATATACGGCGTCTCAACCAGGAGAACAAGGAGGCCTTCACGCAGCGTATGCAGCTGGAGGTGCGCAAGAACAAACTGGACAATCTGCTGATCAACAATCTGTTCAGGAGGCGGGATGAGCTGATACAGGCACTGCAAGAGATATCTGTGGAGGATCGCAAGCGGAAGCTGAACAACTGCAAGACGGAGCTGGTGTCGACCGAGAAGCGCATTAAGAAGGTCAATGCGGATCTGGAGGAGATCGAGAAGCGCGTCAACGAGGCGGTGCAACTGCAGAAGGAGCTGCAGCAGGAGCTGGAGACGCATGTGCGCAAGGAAAAGGAGGCCGAGGAGAACATCAACAAGGATAGCAAACAACTGGAGAAGTGGACGACCAAAGAGAACATGCTGAACCAGAAGATCGACGAGTGCACCGAGAAGATTGCCAGTTTGGGCGCCCTGCCCCAGGTGGATGCCGCCTACAGTCGCATCTCGCTGAAGAACATCTTCAAGGAGCTGGAGAAGGCCAATCAGCATCTGAAGAAATACAACCATGTGAACAAGAAGGCCCTCGATCAGTTCTTGAGCTTCTCGGAGCAGAAGGAGAAGCTGTACAAGCGCAAGGAGGAGCTGGACATTGGCAACCAGAAGATCTACATGCTCATCCACTCGCTGGAGATGCAGAAGGTGGAGGCCATACAGTTCACCTTCCGGCAGGTGGCACAGAACTTCACCAAGGTGTTCAAGAAGCTGGTGCCGCAGGGCGCAGGTTATCTGATCCTCAAGACAAAGGACAACGAGGGCGAGGAAATGGAGAAGGAGGTGGCCAACTCGGATGCCTTCACTGGCATCGGCATACGCGTCTCCTTCACAGGCATCGATGCCGAAATGCGTGAAATGAATCAGTTGTCGGGAGGACAGAAATCTCTGGTGGCTCTGGCGCTCATCTTCTCCATACAGAAGTGCGATCCCGCGCCCTTCTATCTATTCGACGAAATCGATCAGGTGAGTCCGCATGTGCAGCCAGTGCATGTGCATGAAATGAAACTAACTAACTACTTCCTTCCTCAGGCACTGGATGCAATGCATCGAAAGGCTGTCGCGGACATGATACACGAGCTGAGCGACACGGCCCAGTTCATCACAACCACGTTCCGGCCTGAGCTGCTCGAGAATGCGCACAAGTTTTACGGCGTCCGGTTTCGCAACAAGGTCAGCCACATCGATTGCGTCACGCGGGAGCAGGCCAAGGACTTTGTCGAGGATGATAACACCCACGCTTAGAGTAGCTGCCACCCCTCCGCCCCAGTCTCTTCCTCCACTTACATTCAAGCATTTCATAGTGATAAGATCAAAGAGGTTTTTGATTGATTTGACATTCTTTTGTTCTACTTTCGATCTTTCAATATAATTTACCTTAATACGAGAACATTCTCCCTCTCTGTCACTGTCTCTTTCTCCATGTTGTGGATGTGCGTAATAAATAAGTACAGATTGTCATATAGAACAAAAAAACATTCCTTTATTGACTAAATCTCGCGACAGGATTCGTATATGATCCGTGTGTGTGCGTGTGATTTTTAAATACATCTCCATTTGTGTGCCAAATGCAGCTCGTCCTCCCGCTGAGGTCACCTTTATCTGCTGTTCTCGATCAGCTCCTGCGTGGCATTGATGGCAAAGATCAGGGAGAAGCACATGCCCACCGTGTCCACCTCGAGTGTTGAGATATTGAAGTGGAGTGTGAGGCGCCAGAGCACAAAGTGGTTCAGTAGCACCAGCAGAGCAAGGCCCAGTGACCACCAATACTCCTCGACCACGGCGATTTGCCACAGGCAGAAGATATTCCAGAGCACACAGAGTCCGTGATTGTATCGCTCCAGTTGTGCCGCCAGCCGGCCAGCAGCCGACTTTTCAGTGAGGAAGATTCGGGCGGTAGCCAGGGTCACAATGCCCGCATAGAGACCCAGCACGACGAATGGCCAATTAAGGCCGCCGCTGAGCCTTATGCTGCCCCCCGGAGATGCTCTGCAATTGGCCAATGATAAGGGTGACGAATATGACTGGGGCATAGCGAATCGAGTGTTCACATATGCGACGATGCAGCTGCCCGGGATTGGGATGTGTGTAGCGGAGGATGCAGAAAACACTGTGCCCGAAACATAAACCGTAGGCAGCCAGTGCGTATCTCCCGATGCTGTAGTGTTTGAGGGCCCATCCCGAGGTGACGGCCAACACGAAATTCAACAGGCCCAGCGAGAGCTTCGACGAGATGTTGCCGGCGGCATTCAACACCATTTGTAGGCAGGTGTAGACAGGTGGCCACAGCCACAGCAACAATCACAATAACAACAACCTGCAACTGATACTAAAATTGTTTTTGTTCTTACTGCGGGTAACAGGGTTGCCCTTTCGAACGCGGAAACATCGTTCAGCGCTCTCAACTACAATCGATAGTTGTGCATTCATCGATACATCGCTTGATTTCGATATTTTCAACAGTTTCAGAGCTCTCATCTACTCTCTCATCGCTAGTTGTGCGTTGATCGATATATCGCTTGATTTCGATATTTTCAATATTCTACCTCATCCCCAAACGCGATTCGACGCCCGCGAGAGTTTTGTATTTGTATTTGTATTCGTATTCTTATTCGTTTTTGTTTTTGTTTTGTTTATCGTTTTTTGTTCGCCTTCGCACTGTTACAGTTAATTCAAATAACGCCAAGATGGCGGATCCGAGCGGGTCCATATTCAAACTGTTCAGAACAGTCGATCCTAGCACGGTAAATGTGCAAATAAAAGAAAAGTTCGCCAAACTGACGCTCTCATCGAATAAGAAAAAGGAACAGAAAGAGCAAAGGACACAAGAATTAGATACGCATAAAAGCAGCAGCACAGCAAGCCGCCAGCTCCTGAACGAGCTAAACAGTGTGAATCGTGAATCCGAAGAGTCTCTTCCGCAGCGCAGCCACTCCTCCACTTCCTCCTCCGCTGCCATGGTGGTCCAACACACGCCGAAGGCATCGCAGGACGATCACTCGCAGCTCGATGCCTCCGAGTGTATGGAGGTGCTGCAGTTGAGCGCCGATGGATGCACACAGCAACAGACACAGGATGTGGATGTGGATGTGGAAGGACTGTCTGTGCAGGTGTCCAATTTGACAATGGAGGCGCAGCCAAAGCAGACCCTTCCGGAGATATCCATTTGCATTTCATCGACCACCGAAGAAGGCACGGAATTTGGGGAGGAATCGTGCATAACCATATCGGATTCAAGTGTCAGCGACAACGAGCCAGAGGTGTCGGCAAGGGAAGAACCTTCGGCAAAGGAGCAGGATGCGACAATGGCTGTCAGTGAGCAGCTGAATCCTGTGCTTCCCCTCACCAGCGACAAGGTCCAGCGCATTCAGGCGTTCCTGCGTGACGTGTCCTTCGAACGCCACGAGATGATTCGCCGCGGCATTGCAGATGAGACGGGCGAGATCCGAAACTCGCGACTCGAAAGTGCCGACACGGAGTCAATGAGTCAGGATGTTGACTCCACGCACATGGACTCGCCTCCATGTACTCCGTCGCGCATCTGGTGCGAGCCGAGCAATAACCAGGAGAGGGAGTCCAGCAAGAGACTGGCTGATGACGAGACGGAGGCGAACACGGAGCAGGACAGCAGCCGGCGACTGGCAGATGATGAAACGGAGGCGAACACTGTCTGCTCCTCGGAGCAAACGGAGCAGGACAGCAGCAAGCGTCTGGCTGACAATGAGACGGAGGCGAACACAGTGTGCTCCTCGGAGCCGGTTGAGCGGGACACCAGCAGACGGTTGGCGGACAATGAGACAGAGGTTAACACACCACCCGACTTGGAGGCGACCCTGACCGATGCCGATCCCAACGAATCGGTTTTTATACCCGAGACCAGCTGCGAGGCAGAGCTGGAAGCATCGCCCGTGAGGTCGAGCTCGGCGTCTTCAACTGAGACGGCGGACGATGTGCTTTGCACGCCCGTGGTGCAAATGAGCAGCATCAACATATCGGCGAAGATCAATATCAAAATAAATATTCCAAGCGTGGACTCGAGCTCAGCTGAGTCCGATGCACCCGATGCTGACGAGACGCGTGAATCGCCGCAACAGGAAGAAAGCGAGGAACAGGATGAGCACCAGGCAGAGCAGCAGCAGCAGCAGGAAGACAAGAGCAACTCCCTACTGGTGGATGACAATGCGCAGGATGAGGGTTTCCTGACCAATGCCGAGAGACTGCTCAATGAACTGTACGGCAAATCGTGGCAGACTCCCCGATGTCATACGCACGCTGAAACGCACGGCCAGCAAGGGCAGCAATGCTGCACCTGCCACGCCTGAGGCAGGCACCTTCCGCACACCCCCTCACCGAAGTGAGACGCCAGCCCCAAGCACGACAACAGGCCGCGACGACGGCCAAGAAACGAGCACCTCGACCGCCTCCAGCGACGAGCAATGAGAGCGGCCTGGGCGACTTCAGCCTCTGTGAGTAGAGATTCCCAAGGAACTTGGAACCTGCTAATGCTTAACTCCCTTTCCCTCTCCCTCTACCTCTCCCTCTGCCATTGCCTTGCAGTCAAGCGTGCACTGCACTTCAACAAGCTCAACTCGACACATCTGCCGTCAGCAGCACGAACTGAAAAGGGGTCAAGCAGGATCCGTGCACGCACCAATCACGTGCACGAGGATCGCTGGCGCGCGCTGATTGATTCGGACAGCGGCAGCGATGCCTCGGATGACGACGATGCGGATGCAACATACGCCAGCGACTCCAGTGACTCTGGCAGCTCTGGAGTTGCTGCAGGCAATGGCAATGTGACATACTTGGACCTAACTGAGGAGCACATCAGGGTTGTGGAGAGACCTACCACTGACAGCCCGAATTCAAAATGTGAGCACACATATGACAGCACACATATGACAGCACACAGTCACAATAAACATTTCATTCACACTCCTCACTCACTTTAGCTCCAGAATTTTCTAAACGACTTGAAGACATTTTGCGCACTTGCCGCGCCAATGACAAACCGAAGATGGTGACCACTCGCAGTTTGGCTAAAAAGAAGAAGCAACAGGCTGCTTCACTGTCTGGCACAACCGCCACACCTACCACACCAATGGAGGTAACCGAGAACCCGACACGGCGCCAACTGTTTGTGCCAAACACTGGATACGAGGACGAGCAGACAGCCAGGCGCATTGTGGATCAGGCTGTGGAAATGGAAACACTGGAGGATCTGGAGAACATCTACATGCCGGGCTCGTCTGTGCACAAGCGTTTGCAGGAGGTGAAGCGCAAGTTGGGCCTTGTAGCTCCCTCTCCCAAATCGCGGGTAATCTTTCAGCCTGTACCATCACCGCGTAAAGTATCGCCACGGACCACCCCAGGCGGGCGCAGCAAGAACAAACTGAAGCCGCCGCAAGTGATGCAGCCACGAAGCGAACGCAAGTACAGTTTCCTAAAGTCTCTGGATGAGTCGATAGATCCAGAGGATTGCGATCCCGAGGCGTACTACTATCGGCAGAACTTTGCCAGGAAGAAACATGAGCTGGTGAAGCGCCTCTACGAGCTGTACAACAAGGAGGTGTTTGGCAATAAGCTGGATGTGGACATCTCATGGTCTAAGCGTCTGCGCAATACAGCAGGCAGGTGCATTAACAAGAGGAGGTGAGAAAGACTTGCTCAATTGATCCCTTCTACTGCGTCCGGCTAATGGTCTTTCTGTTTTAGATTGGGTGCAAGAATCAGCCTTATTGAGCTGAGCGATAAGGTCTTGACCCGTGCCGGCCGTTTGCGCTGCACACTCATCCACGAGATGTGCCATGCTGCCACGTGGGTATTCGAAGGCGAAGGAGGACATGGACGGGCGTGGAAGAACTGGGCCAGGCACGCAAACATGAAGCTACCGGACCTGCCGCCGATTACTGTCTGCCACAATTATGCCATTGAGTTCAAATACACCTACAAGTGTGTGACTTGTGGCCTCGCGTAGGTGTTCCTTTTAGATATTTAGGTATATTCATATGATTAATCCATTCATTTCATTCCATTCACAGCTCGCATGCACACTCTAGGTCTCGCAAGGCGGAGAATCTGCGTTGTAGCAGCTGCTGGGGCAGGATTATGCTGTTCTTGAACAAAAAGGACAAGTTTGGCAACATTATACCGACTCCAGTGCGCCGGGCAACAGGCTTCGCAAAGTTTGTTAAGGATAATTTTAAGAAGTACAAGCGGGATAATCTCAGGGCCCACGAGGTGATGCGCATTTTGAGTGTTGCATATGCCAAAATGAAGGGCGCAGGTGAGTTCTTAGAGGGGGAACAGGCGGAAACTATATCCCGTCTACTCGATAATGTCGAAACGTTAACTATAGATGACGATAATGATTATTAAAATTATTAAGTTATTACGAATGTGGACGATTACGATTAGGATTAGCATAAGGTTACTCTAACGATGATTGGACTCCGCAAAAGAAGACAAATTTGTTAAATTCGCTTGTATATGTTTTATTTTTTATTTATTATAATAAAATAAAATTCCAATCACAAATTGTTCTTTGACTTGCCGTTGTCAGTTTTCAGTGTTGTGCAATTCTTTATTTGTCATCGATGTTTCGCTTGAAGTTACACAATCAGTGAGCCAGCCCAAGAGTATGCCTATCGATTGCTGTGCCTATCGATGTGTCAGCTTATCAATGTGTGAACGTTAAGCAACCCTGGCAAGCAGGCAACACAGGGACGTCACAGTGTCGGTTTTTGACTTTGTGAACAGTACAATTTTTGAATAAAAACACCCATTAACGAGTCGCCGTTGCATTTGTTGTACGTATTTAAGTTGCACAGTGCATCCAAATTGAGTATTCCCCTAGAATCCAGCCAGGTTAGTGGCGTGACATCAGAAATCGGTCCGGTCGGAGTGTCAGTGCTGTGTGCTGTTTGCTCTGCGCTGTCATCACTTCTGGCACACGCACACGGACGCAATCGTAAACATTTCGTTGAGCGAAGAACCTAACACGTCAGCTACGCGTATTCGGCTTGATTTACAAACAACTATTTTGTTTTATTTTCTGCAAGTCGTTTAATTTGTTGCTTCTCATTGCTGTCTACTACACACAGTTACGCAGGGAACTGTTCGAGTCGTTTGTTGGCCGATTACAATTACTGCTGCATTAAGATGGTAACCTCACACACACACACATACACACGCAAGTCTACGTCGGCTGTTTCGATTAACCAATTTGCGTTTCCTCTTTCCCCTTTTATCGCAGGTACTCATTGCTGCGGCAGTCTGCACAAAGAATGGCAAAGGTAAGTCGAGGAATTCCTTAAAATATTGCTGCAAGTGGTAACCTAATCTCATATACACACACACACACACACACACACGTAGTCATACTGTCACGTCAGTTCGTGGAGATGACGAAGGCGCGCATCGAGGGGCTGCTGGCTGCCTTCCCCAAGCTGATGACCGCCGGCAAGCAGCACACGTATGTGGAAACAGACTCGGTGCGCTACGTCTACCAGCCGATGGAGAAGCTCTACATGCTCCTGATCACCACGAAGGCCAGTAACATTCTAGAGGACTTGGAGACGCTGCGTCTCTTCTCCAAAGTGGTAAGTACCCTCTGAGTGAATTCCATGTGTACTCGGTGCTTCATTGTGCTGTGTCCCTGCCAGATACCCGAGTACAGTCACTCGCTGGACGAGAAGGAGATTGTTGAGAACGCATTCAACTTGATATTCGCCTTCGATGAGATCGTCGCCCTGGGCTACAGGGAGAGTGTGAACCTGGCGCAGATCAAGACCTTCGTCGAGATGGACTCGCACGAGGAGAAGGTCTACCAGGCAGTGCGCCAGACACAGGAGCGCGAGGCGCGCCAGAAGATGCGCGAGAAGGCCAAGGAGTTGCAGCGTCAGCGCATGGAGGCCACCAAGCGTGGCGGCTCTGCTTTGGGTGGCATCTCCGGACGCAGCGGCGGCTTTAGCTCTGACTCTGGCTTTGGCAGCAGCGGCATCTCCACCGGCTCCAGTGGCGGCGGCAGCAGTGCACCCTCTATTGAGCTGGACAACAAGCCGTTGGTCAGCAAGGCGGCACAGTAAGTTGAGATGGGATGGCCAGGAATGGCTGCCGCAGGACTTGTTAATTCTCTTGGTGATCTCTTGCAGAAAGCCCGTGTCGCGCAATGCCCTCAAGCTTGGCGGCAAGTCCAAGGATGTGGACAGTTTCGTGGATCAGCTGAAGAGCGAAGGCGAGAAGATTTCTAATCTGGCACCAGCAGCAGCTGCAAGCGGATCCGGTGCAGCGTCCAGCGCCAGTGCAGCGGCAAAGGCAAAAAATCTCATCGGACATTCACACAGAAAGGTAAGAAGAGGAGACACTGGTGCCACAAGGTGCCTCCCAGTTGCCACTTACTCATGCAGCGCCTTCCTGCCAATTGCAGTGTACATCTCAAAATGGAGGATCATCTTGTGGTGCGCCTGGGACGCGATGGCGGCGTGCAGCAGTTCGAGCTGACTGGACTGCTGACGCTGCGCATTGCCGATGAGAATCTGGGCAGGATCAAGGTGAAGCTGGCCAACAACGATACACAGGGCATTCAGCTGCAGACGCATCCGAATGTCGACAAGGAGCTCTTCAAGACACGCGCCATGATCGGACTGAAGAATCCAGCCAAGCCGTTCCCACTGAACACCGATGTGGGCGTGCTCAAGTGGCGCTACATCACGCAGGACGAGTCGGCGATTCCCCTGACAAGTGAGTGCATCACACATCTATCTCTCTTTCTCTCTCTTACTTTATTGTCTTCCCTTCTCTTTCTAATCCGCAGTTAACTGTTGGCCCTCCGACAACGGCGAAGGCGGCTGCGACGTGAACATTGAGTACGAACTGGAGGCACAGCACCTGGAGCTGCAGGAGGTGTCCATTCTCATTCCGCTGCCGTAAGCACAGTCTCTCTGTAGATACCTCTGTGTGTCTAGCTAATCTTTGGCCTCTCTTCCTCCAGCCTGAATGTGCAGCCTGTGGTGGCCGAGTACGACGGCACCTACAACTACGATGCGCGCAAGCACGTGCTGCAGTGGCAGATCCCCATCATTGATGCGGCCAACAAGTCCGGCTCGATGGAGTTCAGCTGCAGTGCATCCATACCCGGGGGACTTCTTCCCCTTGCAGGTGGCCTTCGCCTCGAAGACGCCGTACGCGGCGATCAAAGCGTTGGATGTGGTCCAGGTGGATGGCGACACCTCCGTCAAGTATTCAAGCGAAACGTTGCTGTTGGTGGAGAAATACGAGATCGTCTAAGGAAGGCCCCCTCCCCTTCCCCCTCTTCCCCTACACATACACACACACAAAGGCGTAAACACCAATGGAAGTAGAAGTATACTTAGTATCAATACCACATACCTTTATATATTTTGGAGCATTCTGTACGATTATAGAAATGTTAAAGATATGTTTACACACACACACGCGCGTACATACATATATACTATAGATTTACCATAAATACAACACACACACATGCAGGCCCTTCCCCAGCCCCGATGCCACGATGCACTTGTGAAGTTGCAACCACAAATGGAGAGCTCCAAAACCATCATCATAGAGTTTAAAAAACACGCGTAAATTACATACACAAATATTTTATTTTTAACTGCGCCAATTCGCAGTCGTATATTTTCGATTATTGTTAATAGCAATTGGCGGCATTGTACAAGAGTTTCGTTTGGCCAGCAAATCGCAATGAACTTTTCCAGAAACTAGCGTATTTTTATGTAAAATGCTATAAATAAAAATAATACATGTCAGCAAGTAGTTTTCATTTAAATTCCTATCAATTTGCAGGCGATAGTTAAATTTCCCCATCCGTACATTTCTTGGGCAAGAAATTGATATTTTTATCCAGTCAAACTGCTTGCAAGTGGAAATAAAGTGTAAAAAAAATATTAAATTCTCTATCGTTTTTTATTTAATTTTAGTTATTTTATTTTATTATTTTTCATTGCGGGATATTTTAAAAATCTCACTTTAAGCGAAGGTTTCTCTTTGTTTGCTATCGAGCCCTAGCATTTTGCAACACTGTTCTGTGTGTATTCGATAGCTGGCTATCGATAGTCGAGTTCTTACCTAGCATTGTTTTGGTTTATTCTTTGTTTTCGTTTTTGCAACTGCTGGAGAATTGTACAAAAAACAAATGGAGCAGCATCTGGAGAAAGTGTTAAGCGAAATGTGAGTGTAGCCGACGCATGTGGCAACTGTAAATAACAAGAATTTGCTTGCAGTGTAACGCAACAGGACACAGTGGGTGCGCTGCTTGCGAATCGGCAGGGCCTCTGTTTGGGTGGTGAGTAAGCGCTGGAAAAGTGCAATGTTTTTATACGAATACTAATACTCTCTGCTGTTCCTTCGCACAGCCAAGGGCAACATCAATCCCAATGTCTCTGGGATCGGCATGGCCATATCCGAGCAGGTGGCCCAGCTGGAACCGAACAACAATGTGCCGGCTACCATATGTCTGTACAGTGGTAACAAGTGAGTAATATGCAAGTGAAATTCAATTGCAAGATTGTCACTCATTCCCCAATTTATCTCACAGGCGCTGCGTCATACAGAAGGATGGCGAGATAACGGGCATCATATACAAGCAGTCAACGCCACCATCAACGTCGGCGGCCAACTAACAGTATAAGAAGAGTTACACAGACAGTTATAGCTCCAGGCTGCATGTCCCAGGCCCCAGACAGGCCAGACAAAAAATCTCTTTCGGATGCACATGCCCCGCCCCAAGCTCAAGCATTGCATGGGCAGCAGTCACAGTCGCAGTGTAGCTTTCGTAGTTCTTTCGTCTGCTCTATTTTCATACAACATACATTCGTATTACGGTTCAGTTTTGTTTGTTCGTTCATAGCTAATCAGCCAAAATCGATAATGTGCTATATATAAACTACTAAAGCTAAATTCAATATAAGATTAAGCCCAAAAAGTGATCAAACCGTAGATCGTAAATGTATCCAAGTTAGGCATGATCGCACTTGGAAGATTCTGTTTGAGTTCGACATTAATGCTTTATTGAATTTACATATGTATGTATATGAGATATCTACTATATAGAAACATTAAAGCCAAAAATCAATGCTAAATCGAGATAACCATCCTGAGTTCTATGGGGCTTAGACTATTGAAATCTATCTAGAGATCTTGTTGCCATATCCTCTTCTTTCTATATGTCTTAAGTGTCTGACAAAATGGGCGGGAAGTCACAAGCTAAGCTATGTTGTCATATTTGATGCTACAAGAAGTAGGAAGCAAGACAGAGGGGAAGCAACAGAGAGAGAGACAGAGAGTAGGTCGAGGAGTGGGCGCATGTTTATGTGAATGCGCTGATAAAGGCGCCTCTTACGTCATACGTAGGTGTGCGACCAGGTGTGTCTGCGTGTGTGGGTGTGCGCCTGTGTGTAGGTGTGTGTTAGTCGACAAATCAAGTTAAGCAATTCGTTTTAAATTGCAAATGATTTCAATCTCACTCACAGCTCGTCAATTTTCGCTGGAAAATGGGATTTTCTTTACTCTCGATCCCCCCTCCTGACCCCCTTCTCATGCCCTATCCTTCATGCAGGCGACCCTGGACAAAGGCGACGAACCACCGAGTTCAAGTTTATCCCGTCGACTTGGGGTACTCGCCCCCATTTTAAATGCCACTCGTATTCATCCATATTTATGACTGCAACTCGCTCACTCACTCAAAGCTGACTCTCTACGTGGGTTTCTTTCTTTCTTTCTTTCTTACAGTCTACCCCTTTCTCTCCTTCCCCCTCCTTAGTCGATTACTCAGTAATAACGGCGCCTGTTCGTGCTCGTGCTCACAGGCCCCTTTGAGTTTTCCGGATTAGGCAACATCGAGGAAATGCGACCCGCCTACGTCATAAAAGTAAAACTCATATGAAACATTGTCGTCATGCAATCACTGTGAAACATGAGGCATGCAACGTGTGTAGCCCCAGGGCAACTGGCAACATGCGCCTAACAAATTGCCAGTTCAATTCAGCCCACAACTTTTCTATAATTTTGTGCAAATTTTCATTTCATTTTACCCTGCAAGCAAAGTTGGGGCATATTACTTACTTGCATGTGGCTGCAACAGGTGCCACAAAGCGTGCCACACGTGGCGTTGTATGTATATCATCGGAACATGGGCAAAACACGAATGTTGCATATTTTTGAATTTATAGGATTTTTAAATTATATTACAGGGAATCTGATTTGATACCCATATTGAGGCACTTCACAGTTTTCCATATTTCCCAGAATCCATGCTAGGTCCGTTTCGTACGATCCTAAAATCTTAAACATCCTGCAATCTTAACTCCCACTAATAAATCAAAATTTAGGCGACATCCCCAATCCTATAAAGCAAACAATTATATTCTGAATCAGCATCAACAGGGCGGTCGAACTAGCAATCTCTGTCTGTCCGTCCATATGTGTCTTAGAACTATCTGACTATATGTCGTATAGCTGCCATACAACCAAGCAGTTTTTATTTGTTATTTTCCAGATTCTGCAACTAAATTTACTAAATTGTAATTTTTTTTTATATATGTTAAATAATAATCGTACAAAATTTTCTTCATTTCATTAAAATTTTTGGAACCCTGGGCTGCTACTCCTTTGTAAATATGATAGATTAAGCTGAAAAAACGGATAAACAAGAGGAAACCAGTAAGAAAAGCAACAGTCGCGCAAAACGCGATAGTGGGATACCCTTCGACCTATGTTCCCGTGTAGTTTAATTTGTTAAATTCTTAAACATATACATACATATGCACATGCTTTGAAATTAATCCCGACAGATGGCGGTCGCGCTCCGCGCTCGCCCGCCTCCCTTGTAAGCTGACTGAAGCACTTGGTTTTATGCTCATACTTTCTTCAATAAGTTCTGTGTTTATTATCCGATTGTAATTTGGAGACTACGTAGATATTTTATTCAGCTTAGTACACATTAAAGTCAGAAAGTTGTATCTTTTATACAGCGCTTGCAAATTGAGTTCAAAAATTAAATTATTGATTTGTGGGGGCGGTGGCCGTGGCACCTAACATTCGAAATAAACTTGATCTGCTTATAGTACACAGGAATCTTCCTGCCAAATTTGGTAACTCTAGCTTTTATAATAGCTGAGATCTGTGCGTTCACACAGACGGACAGACGGACAGACAGACAGACATGACTCAATCGACTCGGCTTGTGATCCTGAGCAAGAATATATATACTTTATGGGGTCTGCCACGCCTCCTTCTGCCTGTTACATACATTTGCACAAAGTTAGTATACCCTTTTTTGACCATTTTCAATGGTAGAAGGGTATAATTATATATTAATACCGTTGAGTTTACCTTGGGAAACAGATAACATATTGTTATCCATGCTCATCATACCCTATGCTAACTGAACTAGGGTAGTGGCGGATATCGAGTTGTTGCTTTTTTTTATACCCTTCGACCATTGAAAATGGTCAAAAAAGAGTATACTAACTTTGTGCAAATGTATGTAACAGGCAGAAGGAGGCGTCGGAGACCCCATAAAGTATATATATTCTTGCTCAGGATCACAAGCCGAGTCGATTGAGCCATGTCTGTCTGTCGTCCGTCTGTCCGTCTGTATGAACGCACAGATCTCAGCTATTATAAAAGCTAGAGTTACCAAATTTGGCAGCACGACTCCTGTGTGGATCAAGCAGATCAAGTTTATTTCAAATGTTAGGTGCCACGCCCACCGCCCCCACAAATCAATAATTTAATTTTTGAACTCAATTTGTAAGCGCTGTTTAAAAGATAGAACTTTCTGACTTAACATATACTAAGCTAAATGAAATATCTACGTAGTCTCCAAATTACAATCCGATCGGACAATAAACACAGAAGTTATTTAAGAAAGTATGAGCATAAAACCAAGTGCGTCAGCTTACAAAGGGAGGCGGGCGAGCGCGAAGTGCGAGCGCCATCTGTAGGGATTAATTTCAAAGCATGTGCATATGCATATGTGTATGAACTTAAGAAATTAAACTACACGGGAACATACTAGGTCGAAGGGGTATCCCACTGTCGCGTGTTGCGCGACTGTTGCTTTTCTTACTGGTTAAATTTCGGGTTTTATTAATAAATTTTGAAAGTCGTTCAATTCAAGCTTCATGCTCAAACTTGTGCAGAGGCGTCAAGTGCCAGATGCCGCATGCCGCATACCACTTACCACATGCCACTTGCTACATGCAAGACTATATACAACAGACGCTCTGAACTCTTAATCGCTTTAAGAATTTTCGCCATCAAAACTTGTTCGAAATTAGTTCAAAAACCTGTCAAAGCCCCCCTTATAAATAAAAAGTCAATTGCGAAACTGGTTCGATTATTAATTTATGATTACACACATGTCTCTGTAGTACTACATTAGGCGGGGCAATCGACCCATTAAGTATTTAGCATCGATTCCCGCATCAAAACAAAGAGATTTGTCAAATATGTGAAATCGAAATTGCTTAAGATCGACGCTACCCACTCTTCCAGTTTTCCAGTTTCCCAATTTGCCGGTTTGCAAAAATAGCGTTGGAAGAAGAAGAAGCTACGCTGGGAACATCATAAAAATTGTTTTCAAATGCGAATAAACACACGAAATTCCCTGTGAATGACCTGGCAGATATATATACATATATATGTATGTGTATAGCTGTACAGACATTTGACTGCTCTCATACACACACACGTACAATTGCACATTTATTTGGTTACTTTGTGTACCCTGCACAAATTTCTTCTTTATCAAAGAGAAATATTTGAACACGCCTTTTCAGGTGACTGCAAGTGCACACACCACCGTCTGTGCGTGTGTCTGTGAATGTGTGTGTCTGTGAATGTGAGTGTGTGCACATATTTACCTGTATTTATTTGGGCCTTACCCGCTGCCACGGCGCCAAACAGCCTTGAACTTTCACTGTCAAGCTGCGCAGTCAGGCCACTTTCCAGGGGCAAAACTCGTCGGCGTCGACGGCGACCCACGTGGCGATGGCCCAGAAACCACGACAGGGATCTCTGTGTGTGTGTGTGCGTGTGTAGATATCTTCAATTGCCCGTGGGTGTTTGCTGTTGTTGTACCCTGAAATCAACGTGAGCTGTCGCCTCAAATACTCCGATCTCTATTAGTATCAAATCTTACCCTATGAAATTTGGCATACAGATGCGGGTATACTCCACTCTGGCATATTTATAACCGCTTCCCCAAAGGGTAGAAGAGTATTATTACTTTGTGCCAACCGAAGATGTACGTAACAGGCCACAAACTGTATATATTCTGAATCAGCATCAACAGCCGAGTCGTTATAGCCATGGCTGTTTGCCTGTCTGTCTGTCTGTATGTTAGTCTGTGTGTCTGTATGTCTGTATGTCTGTATGTTTGTATGTCTGTATGTCTGTATGTCTGTATGTCTGTATGTCTGTATGTCTGTATGTCTGTATGTCTGTATGTCTGTATGTCTGTATGTCTGTATGTCTGTATGTCTGTATGTCTGTATGTCTGTATGTCTGTATGTCTGTATGTCTGTATGTTTGTATGTCTGTATGTCTGTATGTCTGTATGTCTGTATGTCTGTATGTCTGTATGTCTGTCCGTCTGTCTATTTGTCTGTTTGTATGTCTGTCTGTCCCTCTGTCTGTCCGTCTGTATGTCCGCCCCCGTAAATCGATAAAAACCGAATTTCAAGCGTATTTGTTTTTTTAATGCAGGTTTGTTCATTATTGGTAAACGCAATAACTATGAACAGCTAAATGATTTCTGAAAATCTGGTTACGATCGGATAATTAATTAACAAGTTGTTTAAGAAATAATTTTAAGCGTTATTGATTTCCAAACCGCTTCCTAAAGTATGCAACACAAAGTACGCTAAAAATATAAGTTGTATATTCTTTTATTGAAGTCGTTTTGGTCGACTTGGTAGCGGGTATATAACAGTCGAGCATACTCGATGGTAGCTTTTATGCTTTTTTTAATTGTGCCAAGTGTGCCACGCCCATTACTCAAGGAAATCAAAACCTTAAGCCTGAAACCTCTAAGATAATGCACTGGCATTGCAGTTGGCACTGCATACTGAGTATCTAGTAGTCGAGTATTCTGCCCTATTGTGCCTATAGCTTTCTTCTCTCCCTGCTGTGGTTGTTGTTGTTGTGCCTCGTGGGCGTGAAAGACGCTGCATATGCGCTTAACTTTTTAAACACGGCCAACTTCTTGCTACAACAACAGCAAAAGCAACAGCGACAACAGCAATAACAGCAACAACACCAACAGCAACAACACCAACAAAGTCGATAAACAAAGTCAAAGTCGGCGTCGAAGCCTTCAACTTGAATCGACAATCGACGAAGTTCACAAAACAACAACGCGACAACCCAGCGGGAAGCATACGACAGTGGCCCCGGAAGGAGAGCGGGGAGGAGCGACATTGACAGCAGCAACAACAGCAACTGGAGGAGGCAACAGCGACAGCAACATAAGCAAGGGAGAAACCATTGCAGAGGCGGCAGTAACTGCAGCAACAACATCAGCTGACAAAGCAAGTGCCATCAACAGCAGCAACATGATTAGGTTGTCAGCAGCAGCAGTTCAACAAGTGCAGCAACCGTTGCAAGAGCTGTAACTGCAACAATAACAGCACCAATAGTTGAAGCAGCAACAACAATTGTCTCTCTTAATGAGACAACAGCAGCAGCAGAAACAACAGTTGCAACAATAACAACTTTGGCAGCAGCAACAGCAGCAAGAACTCTGACCAAGAGTCACATCCATAAAAGGGAAACAGCAGCAGCTGAGAAGCAGCAGTATCATCAGTTGCAACAACAACAGTTGCAGCGAAAGCAGCTGCTGTTAAGAAGGTAGTATCAGCAGCAGCAGAGCAAGTTGTAGCAATAGTAGAAGAGGAAGTAACACAGCAGCAATTGTAGAGGAGGCGCCAACAGCAACAATTAGAACATACCATTGACAGCAGCAACAATTTAAGCAGCAATCCCCGCAGCAGCAGATGCTGCCGCTATAAGCACGACCAGCAACATCATCAGCAACAGCAACAATAACAGCTACAGCCACAGCATAAATAGCAGCAACAACATTAACGACAACAACAACCAGCAGCAGCAACAACATTAACGACAACAGCAACCAGCAGCAGGTTTTCGGTGCCTTTCCCTTTCGCAAAAGCGAAAGTGAGAAAGGCAGCAACAACTGGAAGCTGGAGTAAAGTGAAGATAAAAGCGACGCTATCTGCCATATAACATACGCATACGTGTACATACACACACACACACACACACACATATATGTACATATACAGCTGTAGCAGCTTGCAATGATTGTGTGTGTGTGTCTGCCTACGTGTTGCATGTTGCTGTGCGGCTTGTAGTGCATTTTCCAAAAATACCAATGCAAACGAAGATAGAACTCGACTGCCAGATACCCAGCAAGTTCAAAACTCAGAGATAGAGAGAGAAAAAGAGAGGGAGTGATGAAAAGAAAGAGAGAAACTGAGAACAAAGAGAGGGAGACAAAGAAAGACAGAGAAAGAAAGGGATAGAGAATAAGAAGGAGACCGAGACAGATAGGAAGATATAAATGAACGTTGGGAGATCGATATAAGATAGAGAGAGAGAGATAATATATAAAGGGATATGCAGAGAATAGAAAGATAATAAATGAGAGTGTGAGAGAGAGACATGGAGTGAAAAAAGGGGTGAAAGGGAGAGGCATAGATGGGGCAGAAAGAGCGAGAGACGTTGAGCGAGAGGGAAGACAAAGCGAACAGAACTAGAGATAAAAAAAACGAGAAAAAGATAGTGATAGAGAGATGGAAAAAGAGAGATAGAGAAATAGAGATAGGAGGGGGAGAGACAGAGAGATAGAAAAAAATAACAAAAAGAAAGAGAAAAAAGAATAAGATAAATAAAATAAGAGAGAGTGAGAGGGAAAGATAGAGATGGAGAGAAAAAGATAGATAGAAAGAAAGTGAGAATAAGAGATAGAATACAAAGAGACTGAGAAAAAGAGACTGAAAAAGAAAAAAGAATAAAGGAAAAAGAAAGATAGAAGAAAGGGAGAGAGAGAGAGAAAGGTGGAATAAGAAAGAGCGAGGGAAAGAAAATGATATAAGTACATATGTATACATATAGAGAGGGGAGAGAACAAGAAGTTAATCTTCCGCTACTTCCACAAGCCTGAAATACCCGTTTGCAATGCGTTGCAGGGTATCAAAAATCACCTTGCTCTGCCGGCCTTGGTGCATTCTTTGCATTCTTCGCATTTTTTTCTCAGTTTCAATTTCAGTTTTCTCAGCATTTTTGCTTTTCCGTTTTTGGTTTTTATGCCTGGAAATCGCATTGACTTTTGACCCCCTCCCCCACTCCCCTCCCAGTGATTTATGTGGTCAAAATGAGAATGTGTGTGTGTTTGCGTGTGTGTGTGTTGTGTGTAGTGTGCTCATTACAATTAACAGTCAGTGCGTCTTATGGAGGCCTGCGAATTGAAGAATTATGCGATCACCTTTGCTCCCTTACCACTCCTGCACTCCCTCCCTCTCCCACGCAGCTCCCTTACGCCTGAGTTATGCGAGGCATAAACATATTTTCATGGCAATGTTTCCCCCAACATGACATGATAAATCTCTTAATATTTTTGTTGTCGTCCGACGTTTTGTTTTCGCTTTCGTTCGTCTCGTGGTTTATCAACATCTGCCATGGAGGCCCGAAGGCCCGGCGAGCATTGAACGCGCCTCCCTCATGACAATATCTGCTCAGTCCGTGACGTGACTGATATAGTGTGTGCATCTGTATGTGTCTGCCTGAGGGGCTTATGCGCTGACAGGCTTGGCGCGTTTTCTATTCTATTTTCTGCGTTTTCGCGTTTCTGCGACAATTTTCCACAAGGGAAAAACAGTTTTTCCTTTTGTTTCGTTTTTGCAGCGCGCTGCTGCGACTTGTGTGTACAAAAATGATTTAAGACTTCAAATACAAAATAGGATAAAAAGAAATATTGTTTTTGATTTCGAAAAACGAAAAATTAAGACTGGAAAAAGTCAAAAAATTGTCGAAAAAGATTTTCGCAGTTTCATTTGTCGTTTATTTTCATTCTTTTCTTTTTTTTTTTGAATATAATTTTGGGTTGTCGCACTATTTTCTCACAAGCATCATTATTTTTAAAAAATTAATATGTCGAAAATATTCGAAAATACTTGAAATATTTCGAAGTGACTTCTGAAATCTTGATTCGTAGAAGTTTCTGTAAATTTATGAACATGATAACCACAATTTCGAGTTAGAAATGTCAAGAGTTTTTCGAAAATATTCGACTCGAATTTTTGAGGCGAGCTTTACTCCTAGGCCCGGGGCCCCACGGTAAAAGGCCCGGTAGCTGGTTTTAGGCCCCGGGCCTAAAATTGACAGGCCCGGCCCGCGCCCATCTCTAGTTCAAAGTGACTTGGGGAACTTGAAGCTTGCGAAGCTTTAGATAGAGACAGAGATAGAGATAGAGATAGAGATAGAGATAGAGGTAGAGATAGAGATAGAGATAGAGATAGAGATAGAGATTGAGATTGAGATTGAGATTGAGATGAAGATAGAGATTGAGATTGAGATTGAGATAGAGATAGAGATAGAGATAGAGATAGAGATAGAGATAGAGATAGAGATAGAGATAGAGATAGAGATAGAGATAGAGATAGAGATAGAGATAGAGATAGAGATAGAGATAGAGATAGAGATAGAGATAGAGATAGAGATAGAGATTGAGATTGAGATTGAGATTGAGATTGAGATTGAGATTGAGATTGAGATTGAGATTGAGATTGAGATTGAGATTGAGATTGAGATTGAGATTGAGATTGAGATTGAGATTGAGATTGAGATTGAGATAGAGATAGAGATAGAGATTGAGATTGAGATTGAGATTGAGATTGAGATTGAGATTGAGATTGAGATTGAGATTGAGATTGAGATTGAGATTGAGATTGAGATTGAGATTGAGATTGAGATTGAGATTGAGATTGAGATTGAGATTGAGATTGAGATTGAGATTGAGATTGAGATAAAGATAGAGATAGAGATTGAGATTGAGATAGAGATAGAGATTGAGATTGAGATTGAGATTGAGATTGAGATTGAGATTGAGATAAAGATAGAGATAGAGATAGAGATAGAGATAGAGATAGAGATAGAGATAGAGATAGAGATAGAGATAGCGATAGAGATAGAGATAGAGATTGAGATTGAGATTGAGATTGAGATTGAGATTGAGATTGAGATTGAGATTGAGATTGAGATTGAGATAAAGATAGAGATAGAGATTGAGATTGAGATAGAGATTGAGATTGAGATTGAGATAAAGATAGAGATAGAGATAGAGATAGAGATAGAGATAGAGATAGAGATAGAGATAGAGATAGAGATAGAGATAGAGATAGAGATAGAGATAGAGATAGAGATAGAGATAGAGATAGAGATAGAGATAGAGATAGAGATAGAGATAGAGATAGAGATAGAGATAGAGATAGAGATAGAGATAGAGATAGAGATAGAGATAGAGATAGAGATAGAGATAGAGATAGAGATAGAGATAGAGATAGAGATAGAGATAGAGATAGAGATAGAGATAGAGATAGAGATAGAGATAGAGATAGAGATAGAGATAGAGATAGAGATAGAGATAGAGATAGAGATAGAGATAGAGATAGAGATAGAGATAGAGATAGAGATAGAGATAGAGATAGAGATAGAGATAGAGATAGAGATAGAGATAGAGATAGAGATAGAGATAGAGATAGAGATAGAGATAGAGATAGAGATAGAGATAGAGATAGAGATAGAGATAGAGATAGAGATAGAGATAGAGATAGAGATAGAGATAGAGATAGAGATAGAGATAGAGATAGAGATAGACCTTATGTATGGGCAATTATGTCATTTGCCAAACTGATCACACCCTCCCTCTGTCTCCTCCTCCTTCCGTGGCCCCGCCCGCGCCCCACCAACGCATTCTGTCTTGGCTATGGTTGAGGCTGAGGCTAAAAAACAATCACGTCAGCGCAAATACCAAAAATGACGACATTTGGCCGGCTTCGACTTCAGCCACAACATGCACAGCCAGGCAGCAGATTGATAGATAGATAGATGTACATATACACCATACGTGTGTGTACATACGTATGTATGTATGTATGTGTGTGTATATATCTATATACATATATTCATCGTTGTTTACAGCCGACTTTGTTTTGTCTAATGGCGCCAGCGAATTGCAAGTGCGCAAGTTCCTTTGCCTTTGGCATCGGCAATGGCAACGGCAACGATATCGCCGGCATATGGCCGGGCTATATAGTTTGAGTCCGAGTCGAGTTCGAGATTGTCGAATTCCAGCGATTAATCAGCGGCGGGCGTTAGCTTGGTGTAAGTATTATTTACGTCGCAGTGACGACACTTTTTGTTCGTATTCAACGCTAAGTTATCTGAAGAAATGCTTGGACGCATGATTCACGTCGAACTTGTCTTATCCATATTTGGTTAATTCGAAAATGTATTAAAATTTACACAATGGAAAAAGCAGACAAGGCACACACACACACTGACAGTGGAAGAGATACACACACACACAGGGCAATGAATCATAATCAAATTTAGCCATATGTTTAATAAAATGTTTCTTAATTTTATTTCATTTTCATATTTCGATATATCTGTGTGTGCGTTTGTGTGTTCATGGAGCTGTTGAAATATTCTTGGCATCCAAATTAACTGGCAATGCTAAAGCAGAGCAATGGCTCTTCACATCACACCAATCATTTGAACTTGCGCGGCAAACGCCCACGCCCACCAGCCAGTGCAGACATTGTGCGACACTGCTGCAGTTGTAGTGCAGATAATGCAGCCAATTATCGATAGTCCGATAAGCTGCGGCTGGGGTACATTTTCAATTCAAACCAGTAAGAAAAGCAACAGTCGCGCAGCACGCGAAAGTGGGATACCCTTCGACCTATGTTTGTATGTTCCTATGTATGTACCCATATACATACATGCTTTGAAATTAATCCCGACAGATGGCGCTCGCGCTTCGCCCTCGCCCGCCTCCCTTGTTAGCTGGCTGAATCACTTGGTTTTATGCTCATACTTTCTTAAATAACTTCTGTGATTATTGTCCGATCGGATTGTAATTTGGAGACTACGTAGATATTTCATTCAGCTTAGTATATGTTAAAGTCAGAAAGTTGTATATTTTATACAGCGCTTACAAATTGAGTTCAAAAATTAAATTATTGATTTGTGGGGGCGGTGGGCGTGGCACCTAACATTTGTAATAAACTTGATCTGCGCCGAGTACATAGAAACCTTCATTCCAAATTTGGTGTCTCTAGCATTTATAATAGCTGAGATCTGTGTGTTCATCTGGTCAGACGGACATCCGGACATCCGGACAGACAGACAGACAGACAGACATAGCTCAATCGACTCGGCTAGTGATCCTGAGCAAGAACATATGTACATATATACTTTGTGGGGTCTGCCACGCCTCCTTCTGCCTGTTACATACATTTGCACAAAGTTAGTATACCCTTCTTTGACCATTTTCAATGGTCGAAGGGTATAAAAAAAAAGGAAAATTTAATTTCGCCACAACAAATAATTTCCTTGTTAATTGATAATGGATATATTTATTTGTTTAAGGCGATTGCTGAATGCAGATGTGAATAAAATTCAGAATTCTTATTTATGATTCAAGTAGAGAAAAAGTTTAGAAGGAGAGCGAACAAAATATTGTAGTTGGAGCATCTTTTGAATGTCTTTAAGCTTTTGTGTCTCTGCCCTACTCCTCTAAATACATTTTAGTTTCACTCAAATATGGTATATGTGCATATAAGGCACATTATTTGTATTCAATTTTCTTTCTGTTGATTTGAGCAAACAGATGATTTGCTTAGGAATTTCCTATTAATTTTCATCGAATTCCAATTGCATAACACACACACACCCACACACCCATACAGCACACCCACACAGGAACACACAAGTTGCACGCTATACTAAGATCAGCAAGCAATGTTTATCATGGGTTTATTTTTCTGTTTATACCTACACCAAGGATGTTTTGTTACAGTTACGAAATTGGTAACATATGCATAAAAAGAGGGTATTATAATAAACTTCGGCATCATATTGCCGAAAGATATTTGTCTATAGTTAGAATGCCACACTAAGAAGTGCAGCAATATTTGAGTTAGGGTGTGTTGTATTCGTCGATTGGCTATAAGTCTTTTCGCTATAAACGGGGGACAGTGGGAGGGGTTGTCTGCTCAGCTGTTGTTATATACCATGCGCTGCTATGTATTACAAATTTGCGGTCGACTGGCGTATATATCGCTCGATGGCTAACACACATCGCGGACTTGTATATTGTACAATTAAAAACAATCGATGCGATTTTTAGCACAAATGTGCCAAACACGAACATTCAATTTATATTTAGTCGATCGCCTTCGTACGTCAAATGATAGCGCGGCAATTCCCCTGCCCCCCCCCCCCCCCCCTGTCCCCTGCCACTTCCCCTTCCCCATTAGCATACCCCTCATCCGCTCTCTCTCTCCTATTCCCCCCTTTGGGGAAGCGTAGCACGTTTTTCACGCCAGCGAAAAACTAAAAAATTGAAAACAAAAAATAAAATCAAATAAAATCGAGTGAATCGTTTGAATATACGATACAATGCTGCTGCCAATTCGTTGCACGGCGCACCCTTCAACTAACCCCTCCCCCTCTCTCTTCCCTGCACACTCTACCCGATTGGCCCCACTGTCATTGACAATGGCGCTGGCAGAAGAAGTCAGCTGCGAAAGAGATTTCATCATCATCTGGATCACTTTCTACTTTCACTGCAGCTCACTCGCTCGCACTCACACTCACACACACTAACACTATCGATAAGTGTTGCCCAAATTGCAACGTCAGCGTCTGGACAAAGACAAACTTGGGAAGCGATAACCTCTGCCGACAGTTGACCATGCACTCCAAATCAAGATCAGCTTCTTGCATACCCTGTAATTGTGTTTACCTAATGGGCGTATGCACTGCACGGCACGAAAGAGCCAATAGCTTTAACTCTGTCAGCTAGAGTTGCTACTATCGATGACAGTAACTACAAACGATAACTATCGATGGCACACCATCAATAGTATGGCAAGCGTATATTTCTATCGATAGCTTCAGTTCCAGCACCTAAAGTTAATAGAACGCTTGAAGCTACTATCGATAGTTGTAGCTGAGAATGTTTACTATCGATAACCACGCTATCAACTATCGCTGCAGCATTGTCGCCCAACTATCGCACTTGCTTGCAATGAGTATCTCTAAGTCGAGTCACAAAACGCGCGCAGCTCTTAACACTGTGCTAACACACACACCCACACACACACATACATATGTGCACGTACATATCTATGGGTGCTTGTATCTATGGATATTTTGGCCGTTTTTTTGCGATACATTCGGGCCTTAACACTTCCTGGTTACTTAGTTGGGCAAACATTTACCTCGCACAACGCACGCGGTGCACGCCCTCAGCTGAGCACACACTCGGTCATAATATCTGTCTGTCTTTCTGTGTGTGTGTGTGTGTGTGTGTGTATCTGACAGTTACAACTGGCAACAGATGTGCCCAGTTGGATTACGCTCTGCTCTGCTCTGCTCTGACTTTCCATCTTGCGTTGACCTCAAATTGTTTGGCCCAGATTGAAGTCGGCTCAGTTTTGCTCGGCCTAGCTTAACACGGCGAAGGCGACGACAAGATGATTACATGGTCATGTAACAGCTGCGACTCGGTTCTCGGTGCAGTTTATCGTTTTCGAGCCCCTTTGGCGAGATTTTCAAGCGGTTCGAGGCAATCAAATTAAAACTGGAACCGAGCTGAGCTGGTGAAGGTAAAGATTAACAACGCCTCAACTGCGGATTCTACGAATGACAAAGAAATGAGTAAAGGATTCGAGATGAATTGGCAGAGAAAGCAGTAAATAGCACAGAAAAGAGAAGAGCACGACTTGCCTAGCTGCAAAGCTTAAGCTCGCTGAGCTGCAGGCTGCAGCTGTTAGCGTATCTAAACATAGTTGCATCTACGAATGCAAGTACTTCAAAAATGGAAAGATTCATTTTTAAGAACTCAACTTATGAAGATGTATCTAAAACTATAAGATTTGAAACACGAATCAACTTTAGAATGGATGTGTTAGGACAACATGAAGAAAGTCAAAAATATAATCAGCACTTTTACAGTGCATTAATAAATAAATCTAAAAGTAACTATACATATCGAGAACATGGATTAGGAATACTTAACCGTTTAGTTGATATGCCAAGAAGAAGCTATAGCTCTAATCTATGAAAAAACTGTAGCCATCATCTGTAGAGCTCCCCAAGTATAAATTCATTAGCATTGAGGAATGCACATATAGTAAGTAAATTCAAATAAGAGTTAAAGTTTAAATTCATTAACTCCGAAAGAAAGGATACCTTTGGCATGGCGAAGCTTATATAACCTGGCAGGTTCTTTTATCCTCCGATTGTTCCTATACTGACGATATATAATAGTGCAGAATTGAAGAGTATTGTTTGTGTCTAACTTTATTTGGCACTAAAAAGTCAAGTTATTTCTAAAATCAAAACTGGTTTGCATACAACCACCTTCAATTCGGCCTATGGCAGCAAAATGATATAATGGTCCGATTTTGATGAAATTTTATATGAATATTATATGTATAGGGAAAATTCCAATGCGGTAAATTTGCAATATCTTGACAAATAACAAGGATCGACCGATAGTTTCTATGCCAGCAATGCGATATATCAGTCTGATCCAGCTCGTTTCGACTATTTACAGCGTGCAACAATAAGAAGCATGTCTGCCAAGTTTTATCAAGATAGCTTTAAAACTGAGAGACTGGTTTGCTTTGCAACAGACAGACACACGGACATGGCTAGATCGACTCCACTGGTGATGCTGATTGAGAATATATACTATATACTTTATGGGGTCAGAGTACGTTGCAGACTTCTGTTTGTTCAAGAAGTGCACAAGAACAGACATGGCTCAATCGACTTGTGATCCTGAATATGTACAAGAATATGTACTCCTTCTTCCTGCTGCATACATTTGCACAAAGTTAGTATAGGAACCCTCAATAAATATAGAAACACAAAGAGAAGATATGCAACGACTCTCTGAATACTAGCGATACTTACTATTGATGCTGACTTTTCCAATCGTAGATTATTATCTATCTCAGATATTTCTTTACTTTTATAGCGTCTACAATAGATACAGCCGTACTATATAGTTAGCAATGATCCGGCTGAGCAGCCAGAGCTAAGACACCCCTGTGCCTGTGTCCACAATTGCCTTGCGCCCATTTACGAAATAAAAAGAGTTTTTTATTTTTTTGTTTATCATAAATTGTTATATCGATTGAAAACAAATCAATGTATCTTTTATTCTTTCATTCTTTATCGTTTCTTTCAAAATATACTCTTTTCTTCTTCTTCTTTTTCTTCTTCTTTTTCTTCTTTTTCTTCTTCTTATTCTGTATGCTGTTCAGTTTGTCATTCAACAACTGCATTCGCATTCGCAATTTGCATTTGCGTTTTCCAATTTGATTTGAAATGTTCAATATAAAAATACATTTACATCTGCGTGTGTTTGTGTGTGAGTGTGTGTGAGAGTGTGTAGGTGTATAGTATAATATGTGTGTATGTATGTATGTGTGTGTGTTGGTGTGCGCCAGTTGCTGCTAGGAACATCAATTCTACTTGCTGTAGTTGTTGCTGTTGTTGTGCGACACATTTCATAACATATTCTCATTGTGGCCTGATCGTCATAAGATCGTCAGCCCATTACAATAGTAGTAAGAATAGTTAGACGACAAAAAAAAAAACGTAGTATGTATATATGCATATATAATAGTATTAGACATATAATAATATTAATATTCATCATAATTGTAGGTTTCTATAATGATAGACATGACAATTCTTGCTTAGATCTCAATTGTTTACACATATCGTATAAAAATCATAATCATTATTATTATTATAATTCTTATTCATCTGCTGCTGCTGCTGCGATGTTGTTCGGTCTGAAGATTATACACTCGAAGAAATTCTCAGCGAACCTAGCATACATGCAAGACAGAAATCGAAGTCGAATTCGAATTCGAATTGGAATTCGAAACTTAAACCGGCATGTATCGTTTAAATAAATAGGCGTGTGCGAGGAGGGAAAAAAAAAATCACTTATCGCAATAGGAAACTAACTTAACATTTAACATCGATTTATGCTCAGGTCTGTAGTTAGAAATGAATTTCTTTCCATTAATCGTATAGTACATGAGATGCTTTATTCGTACAGTGTGTGTGTGTGTGGAGGGGTAGAGGGGCGTGTGGGAGGTGAAGGCTATCAAAGATCTAACAGAATTTTCTGTTTTATCAAATGGATTTTCATTTTTTTCGTGCTTTTTGTGTTTTTTTTTTTTTTTATTTTTGAATGTGTGTTTTGCATTGTAAATGGTTATTATTGTATATTTTTTGTCGTATTCTTTTGTTTTCTCAATTTTCATTTCATTATTCTTGCGTTTTTTCCTCTTCTTTGTTTTTGTTTGTTTTGTTGCATTATTTCGTTTGCTTTACGGCATTCTTGTAAATATCGTGAGAGAGAAAAGTGGAAAAAAACATCACAGCTAAAACTTCAGTACATTTTTTCGTCAACAAGCAACAAAAAAAACTAAAAAAGAACAAAAAATCAAAATCTGTATAACGTATCTATCTATCAAAATAATTTCTTTATCAATAAGTGTATATAAACCTATAAGTTGGTGGTCGATGCAATCGATACTTGTGCATTTATCGTATATCGTATGCGACACGCGCACGATGCACGCACGATGAGCAGCGAACATGCATGTGTGTATGTGTGTGTGTGTGTGTGAGTGTGTGTATGTGTGTGTGAGGGAGGAGAGTGTTAGACAGTGACTGTATGTGTGAGTGTGAGACCGTTTGTATGTGTGTGTGTGTACTGCACGTATCTAAGCAGAATGCGTATATCGCACTCTCGTTTATCGTATATCGCACTCTCTCATATCGTACATCGTGCATCGTTTATCATACATCATGTATTGTACATCATAGTTTATCGTACATCGTATATCGTATATCGTACATCTAAAATTAGACCTCGCTCTATGGTTTCTATGAATAAACATTTATCGTCATTTCCATTTCGGGACATTCCATTCATGCACGCTTCCTCTTCCTCCTCCAGCGATCCCTTGCACCCTTTGTCCCCCTTGCGTCTTCTGTCTTCCGCCGCGACTTGGGCTGAGATTAAATATATATACATATATATATGGGGGCGGCGCCCCTTCCCGTGCCCACTTCCCTTCGTTTCCATCCGAGAAAAATAATGATCTGACTACAAAACTAGCAAACTTACGAGCTTACCAAGCTTACGCACTAAAAGTACTTACTGGCTCCGGCCCGCCCCGCCCCCTCGCACCTCTGGCTGAGTATGCTCTAGGTTGACCCCAGTTGATCTGCCAGCTCCACATGGGCGGCACCCACGTGCCCCAAACAAACATACCCCACTGTGCCTGTGCCTGTGCCTGTGCCTGCGCCTGTGTCTGAGCCTGTGCCTGTCCCTGCACACAGCACCATCCCCCTCCTGTCGCTAGCCGCACCCCTGTTCCAGTTCCTATTACCCCTGCCCATTCCCAACCCCCCTATTCCTGGCACTATCCCTATTCCTGTCCCTGTCCCTGTCCCTGTCCCTAAAGATCCCCATCCCACTGTGGCTGCCGCGTGCTAATCGTCCCAGCTGCACGAGTCCGAGTCGAGTTCACGTCGCACACGCCACAACATAAGCTCCATGCAGGCACGCGAGTCCTCGAAGCTGCTGTGCCCGGTTGCCCCATCGCCGCTCTGGATCTCGCGATTCAGATGCGTCTTGGTCAGCTGGCGCAGGGCGCGTCGATAGGGAAGCCGCTGGAATGGGGGAACGTAATCGATGTGTCGATCGGTGTGTTGTGCACCAAACGCAGGGCGCGCAGATCATTGTCGAGTCCGTGGCCAATGAGTATGGTGTCCGCATCGATAAGCTGCAGCAGATCGCGCTGCACCTCAGCGAGCGTCTTCACGCCCGCCGACTTGAGATCCTTGGCGGTGACGCCCGAGTACCGTGTGTTGTAGTCGACAATGTCGGCATCGGGCCGCACATAGTGCTCGTACACCAGCTGCCCATTGAGGGCGACCAGCGAGACCTTGGTGACGTCGAGGCCACGCCCCGTGTAGCTCATCTCGCAGTCCAGGGCATAGACACCAGCGGAGCTGCTGGAGGTAGAGGAGGAGGAGGAGGAGGAGGAGGAGGAGGGGAGGCCGCCTTTCCTCCCACTTGTCCGCGACGTGGACGTGTATGGACAAAATCGCGATAGGGCCCATTGACGCCCACCACCGATCCCGTCCAGACATGCAGCTCATGTCGCGTACAGCCGCCGGCTGCCTCATCCAGGGCAGTGCAGCAAGTCCAGCGATTCACCAAAGCAGAGCCGTCGTAGCAGCGATGGTACTTGCCCCAGTGGTAGCTACACTCCTCGCGCGTCAGGTACTGTCCGCTCTGCTCGTCCACCAGGAAGTCCTGCTTGCAGCGCACACACTGCTTGGCCAGGCTCCGCTCGTCCAGGTTGTTGTAGTTGCAGTACAGCTCCAGGCCACCTGGTGACGACTCGCACTCGCTGCCGCTCCACTCTCCGGCAGACTCCGAGTCCAGCGATCGTGGTGAAATGTTGCCCGAGTCTGTCGAGGTCGAGCCGGCATTCAGCTGTAGATTGCTGCTGCTGCTGCTGCTACTGCTGCTGCTGCTGCTGCTGCTGCTCTCTCGATGATCTCCTCGCTGGCATTGAGCCCGTCGTGGCAGTTGATCACCGTGAGTGGCGCCTCAGCGACGGCCATGACATGCGCCGCAGCGAAGCTCATGTGCGGCAGACACTTGAAGATCTCTATGGCGCCTTCGTGGACAACGCTCTCCACGGGGAAGCCGTAGACGCGCAGCAGATGTGGATCGATCAGGTAGCGCTGCAGCTGCTGCTGCAGTGAGGCATCGTCCATGTCGAGATGCTCGTACTGCCTCAGTGGCGGCACCAGAAAGTTCATATTCTGATTCTGATGCTGCCGCTTCGATTTGTGGTGACGCTCGACCTCGATGACGCTGGCAATACCAACGCCGCGTTGCCACTGGGCCGAGGCAGAAATGCTCCTGCTGCTGCTGTTGCCGATGCAGACGCTGACGCTGCTCTTGCTGCTGCTGCTACTGATGCCGCTGCTGCTGCTGCTGCTGTTGGGGGAACTGCCCGGCGAGCTAAGCGCCGAGGAGGAAGTGGAGGAGCAGCTGCGGCCCGACTTTGTGTTGCTGTTGCCATGGTTGTTGATGTGCTGGTGCTGCTGCTGGTGTTGCTGCTGGTGGTGGTGGTTGATGTTATTGTTGCTGTTGCTGCCAGCATTGTTGCCGCTGCTGCTGTTGCTTCTGCCACCGGTGTTGCTGGCTTTGTTGTTGTTGTTGTTGACGCCGCATTTAAGAGACACCTTTGTCTTGTTGACGACGCTGCGCTTGCAGTTGCCATTGTTGCCGTTGTTGTTGTTGTTGCTGTTGCATCCGCTGCTGCTACTGCGCCACTTGCCGCCGCCTTGCTGCTGCTGCTTGCTCTGCTTGCCGCTGTTGTTGGTCTTGCCTGCTGCCGCCGTCGCCATTGTTGGTTGCAGCGGCGCAGCAGCGACCTCTGCCAGCGTCTGTGTCGAGTTTGCCTCATGCAGCGCTGTTGCTGCCTTGAGCGACTGCGACTGCGACTGCGACTTCTGCTGGCGCTTGGAACGCGACTTGTTGCCTGTGTTAGCTGTGGCAACTGCTGCACCTGTGGCAATGCCAGCAGCTGCTGTGGCTCCATTCGAATTCGAACTCGACTCGACCGAGAGCATTTTGGTCTTATTCAGATTGCGCTTTAGATTGATCCGATTGAGATTAAGATGCTCGTCGCTGGAGTTGATGTCCTCGCTGGTCGCCTCGCTGCTGGTGCTATTGCGATGCCCCGGATTGTGTTGACCCAGGAATTTCTCTGCAAAGAGCGTGGGAGAGGGGAGGAGAGAAGAAATTGCGCATTATTACAGGGTATTCACTGTCACACCTCGACAGGGCTCTGTCTCTGCTCTCGTACATGATTGTTCTCCCCAAAAGCGATGGAATTTCAATGGCGTGCGATATATATACACATACATACATATATCACACATGTGTTTGTCGTGTTTCATCTAAAAACACCCGGCTAAAATGATCCCATCTACAAATTCAAAATAAAAGGCTACATCAGCCGGAAAGGCTGAACTGGCAGGCCTGCATTAGATCATGAGATAACAATTCAGAGAGTGAAGAGAAATGTCTGAAGTTCAGGTACAGAACTTTGAGAGTGCGCGAAGAAGTTCCTCAAACAATTCCTCATTCCCTGTTTGAGTATATCGTTGGTTCATCGCTGAACCAGCTGAACCAGTTCTAGTTCTAGCTCTTGTTCTAGTTCAATTCACCTATTTCTGATTTGTTTCTGCTACCTTACGCACGAACTAGTTAGTTCAAGGAATCAAGATGTTCATGTGTCGAATTAGTTCTAGTTCATTAAGCATTTATATTGTATATGTACATATATTTAATCATTTGCCGGGTGATTCCTCTGGGAACTGGTTCCAGTTCATTTAGCTCATTTCAATCATTCATTTAGCTACTTAATTCATACTAAATTTATGCATAATATACACATTATTTTATTTTGGGCCACATTTAAGTTAATGTGCGAACTAGTTCCAGTTCATTAAGCAATATACCCAATTATTACTCTATTTGTGCAGACATACTGTTGTATTTGCAGCTTGTCAATATACTGGAGTATTGCAGTTATTCCACTGCGAACTAGTTCCAGTTCATTTAGCATGTCACCTATTTATTGACATTCGTTTTCATGTGTTTTCGAAGGTGTAGCTAAAAGTGCTTGACGTCAATTTACGTTGCTAATTTGCTGATGATAAGCTGCTGCGATTATGTGGTGTGTGTGTGTGTGTGTATTTGCGTGTGTGTGTGTGTATGAATGCTGGCAATTGATGCGTGCTGTTGCTCTTATCAAATCGACTACGATCGCTGCGCCCGCCACGTGCTTTTGTGACTTTTGTTTTTGTCGCACAGTCCACAAAAATAAATAATAATAATAATAAATATGCAGTAAAAACTTTTTCGGTTTGTTTATGCCACAACCTTGAATACCCTACACACATACACACACGTACACACGCACTACAATCTACACTCTTCACAGCTGCTGCTACAGGGTATCATCGCGTAGTTTGGGGCTACGCATGACTTCAGCTGCTGATTTGTGGCTTGCTTCATGCTCGTGTTTTGTTTCCAGCTTTTGCTTTTTTTTTGGCTAATAAAAGCCAAAGCAAGGGGGGGAGGGGGTGGGAGAGGAGAGGGGGAGGGAGTGTTCGGAGTATTTTACAAATACGCGCATTACTCATTATCAGCATTATTATTATAAATAAATTTGTGACTTCCGCGTGAGGCTCATCGCGAAGGCGGAAAGCGAAAGGGGCGTGGCCGTAGTGTTGCCAAGCAGCGCTTGAAATAAACTTTTGAACAGGTGCCGAGCACGAGGGGGTGACGCCAGAGGGAGGGTGGGATGGGTAACTTGTTTTTCTGGCACGTGGAAGAGGGCAACTTTGATTTTATGCTGAGACCTCCAGCGACTCCAGCTGAATATTCATGGTGGGTATCGCAGAGGGAACTATGCCAGAAAGAGAGTGGGGAAGAAGGCAAGGGGTGGGAGCTACTTTCCTTATCGACATGGTCACACTTGTGCTATCCATTCCTATTCAATTCGCACTTCCTTTTTCCTATTTGCTTTGCCAATTTGTTTTTTCACTTTTTCCCAGACAATTTCATGCCTGGCAAATTGACGCGACGCGACATTTCCTCAATTGACTGAGTAAACTTTAATCAGACAGAGAAAGAAGGAGAGTGAGGAGAGAGAGAGGTAGAGAGAGAGACACATGTATCTACGGCTCAAGTTTGTTGACTCGTGGCGCCCATGAAGGACAACCAGACAGGGGTCGCCCTTGCACGGTCGGGGCCCGGCTCAAACCCGGCTCCATTTGGCCAGGCATGAGCTGCGAACGAAACTATACCAAAATGCTTCCCACCTTTGCAGCACAGCCGCAACCGTCAAGCCGCCCTGTCGTCGCCCTCATCCCCAGCCGGGCAGCAATTATTGTTTACATATGTGCAACACGTACTTCCAACACACTCATATACAGCAGCAGAAGCAACTGCGATTAGATAGGACGAGCTTCCCGAACCCACACACACACACACACACCTGCACACACACCTGCACACACACCGCACACACACTCACATGGAGCGGGTCAATAAGTTGGCTTTATCAATAAGCACAAAACAAAACACGCGCCAAAATCTTCAACAACCTTGAAAAATCATATGAATACGCATAAAATTAATGCACGTGGTCTGTAGCTATGTGTGTGTGTGTGTGTGTGATTAAAACGTAAACACAGCATAGTTATGCGAGGTGCGTTCCACTTGTATTCACACACACACACACACCTATTTACTCACATGCAACCCTTTCGCAATTGTCGCCAAGTTTCCCCTAAGCAAGTCCAACAAGTTGGCTTAGCGTTTACGCGCCAGAACAGAGTAGAAGCACAAGTAGTTGGCAACACTGATAAGCTTTTTATATGCTTAACCTGCAGTTAAATGTTAGTCAAACACATAAACCTACAGTTCAATATCAGTTATATATGTAAACCTGTAGTTAGAAATGTCCTTATATATGTTAACTTGAAGTTAAATATCAATCAAATATGTTAAACTGCAGTTTCAAATATCAGTTATATCTGATAACCTACAGGTTAAATGACGGTCGCATATGGTTAACTACTAGTTACGCAACTATGAGCTTCACGATAGCATAAATTATGCAGTTAACTTGCAGCTAGTAATTTACTTGCAAGTTAATCTGACTATCAACTACATTGAAAACATTTAGACATCAACTTGTACTTTAACTGCCAGTTAAACTGATAGTAAACTGTAGCTTTTCACTTCATTTACTTATGCAGATACCAGTTACACTGAGCTGTCAACTTTATCTAGATTATCTTGTTGCTTATCTGCTGGTTAAACCTGCTGTCAAGCTGATTTTAGCTCAAAAAACTCAATTAGAAACTAAACATGCAGTTGGAGCACAAGTGCTTGAACTTTTCAGCCTAGACAGGAACTTTCAGATCAGTCACATCTACATATTGAAGGCGTGTTCAGAATACAATGGCGCATTACCCGACCAGAGGTTTATCGAGGAGAGATCTGCTATGGTGTCATATGAGACGCAGTAAAGCCATCCAAATGACACAATAGATTTGTATCTTTACATTTGCATAACAGCAAATGTTACAAAATCAAAACCAAAGGGCCAACAACAGCAACAACAGAAACAACAAACAACAACCACAGCAACGCCCATTGAAA